>BQNB010017660.1:0-69569 GCA_026074375.1 Tanacetum coccineum | reverse complement strand
TGAATCAAATACTTTGACTTATGCTACTCGTACATAATCAAAGTTCTCAACTCGCCAAAATAAGGTATCCAACTTCTATTCTTCAAACACAATGTTCCATCGGCATAGGGCTCCAGATTCTTAATCTTACCACCCAAATCTTCGGTTTCATAATTCTCTTCCTTTCTCGCCTCAACCTGAGCGTTTAAAATTTGCACGGGAAGGTTTAGACCAATCGTCATAACCAAAGCTCGACCTCGTAGCGGCTTAATCTGTTCCTTTCGACTCAAAGCATTTGCCACCATGTTCGCCTTTCCCGGATGATAACGAATTTCATAGTCGTAGTCACTCAACAATTCCAACTATCTACGTTGTCTCATGTTTAACTTTTTCTGATCAAGAATATGTTGCAAGCTCTTATGATCAGTGAACACAATGCACTTCGTGCCGTACTAATAATGTCTCCACATTTTGAGTGCAAACA
Source organism: Tanacetum coccineum (assembly GCA_026074375.1). NCBI lineage: Eukaryota > Viridiplantae > Streptophyta > Magnoliopsida > Asterales > Asteraceae > Tanacetum > Tanacetum coccineum. Next base: position 69,106 of record BQNB010017660.1, on the reverse strand, counting down.
TCACCGCTCCAAGTTCTAAGTCATGTGTAGTGTAATTCTTCTTGTGAATCTTGAGTTGGCGTAATGCGTAGGTTATGAATTTCTCCCTTTGCATCAGAACTACGCCAAACCCCTTATGAGAAGCATCACAGTAAACCACGAAGTTCTCATTAGCTTCGGGTAAAGCCAAAATCAGTACACTATATAATTTCTGCTTCAACAGTTGAAATGCAACTTCTGTCTTTCTATTCCAATTGAACTTCACGCTCTTTTGAGTCAACTTCATCATAGCTTTGGCAATCTTCAAGAAAGCTTCGATAAATCATCGTTAATAGCCGGCAAGACCTAAAAATTAACGAATTTCTGTCAGAGTCTTGGGCGATGCCCAATCCTTGATTGACTCAATCTTAGCTGGGTCCACGTGAATGCCTTTACTATCAATCACATGACCAAGAAATTATACCTTTGAAAGACAAAATTCACACTTTGAAAACTTGGCGTAGAATTCTTCCTTCTTAAGCAACTCCAAAATTAACTTAATATGTTCTTCATTCTCTTCCTTGCTCTTGGAGTAGATTAAGATATCATCAATAAAAACGATTACGAATTTATCTAAGTATGGTTTGCACACCTGATTCATCAAGTCCATGAATACTTCCGGTGCGTTTGTCAATCCAAAAGGCTTTACTTGGAACTCATAGTGGCCATAGCGAGTCCTAAACTCCGTCTTTGGAATATCCTCGTCACGAACTCTGAGTTGGTGATAACCAGACCTCAAGTCGATCTTCGAGTAAACACTTGATCCTTGCAACTGATCAAATAAGTCATTGATTCTTATAAGTGGATATCAATTCTTCACAGTCAGCTTGTTTAGTTCACGGTTATCGATACACATCCGAAAAGATCCATCTTTCTTTTTGACAAACAAGACCAGGGCTCCCTAGGGTGAGGAACTCGGTCTTATAAATCCTTTGTCAAAAAGTTCTTGTAGTTGAGTAGACAATTATTGCAGTTTCGACGGTGCTAATCTATACGGGGTCGTGCCACAGGAGCAGCACCAGGGACCAATTCGATTTAGAATTCAACTTGTCGTGTTGGTGGTAATCCAGGAAACTCTTTTGGAAAGACCCTCGGAAAGTCCCGTACAGTCGACGCATCCTCAAGTCGCTTCTCCTCCGACTTGTCTTTGGTTTCCTTCTTCATAACTTGTGCCAGAAAAATTGGGCAACCTTTCTTAATATATTTCTAATTTTTGGTGCACGATATAATGCTCAACTTCGACTTCTTTCCTTTGCCATTTCTATCACCTTGGACAATCAAGACTTCATCTCCATAGGGAATCTGCACAATCTTTTCATCACACATGATCACTACATGATGGTTCGCTAACCAATCCATGCCGATGATGATGTCAAAACTACCAAGTTCTATTGGCATTAGGTCAATATTGAATGGGCAACCTAACAATCCTAACATACAACCTCTAAGTACGCTATTAGTTTCTGAAATCCTACCGTCGGCTAATTCGACATCATAGCTAACGTCTAAAGTATCAGGGATTATATCAAGCAAGGTACTAAAAGTAGTCGACACGAAACTTTGATTGGAACCCGAATAAAATAATACATAAGTATAATGATTGTTGAGAAGAAACGTACCCGTAACGACGTTAGAGTCGGGGTTCGCGTCTCCTCCACCTAGCACATATGCTTTTCCTCTTGCTTCACCAATGCCACTCTTGTTTCTAGTTTTGTTTCCACGGTTCTGATCTTTCAACTTTGGGCAATCACTCCTGTAGTGTCCTTGCTTTCCACACTCAAAACATGTTAAGACTCTCTGATTCACTACTTGACTCCTCTGATTAGAAGTAGTGGAAATTATGGCCTTACAGTCCCTGGTCAAATGTCCAACCTTGTTGCACTTCCCATATCTCACAGTGCATGGCCCTTCATGATGAAACTTACACTTGTTGTAGAGAGGTAACGGTCCATTATACACTCTCCTTTCATTGTTTCCAGCCGTCAGGCTCTTGCTACATTCTGTCCTCTAACATTTTGTCTTTTGAATGGTAGTTGCTGCCCATGGTTGTCCTTCTGGTTCTTATCAAACTTTCTTTTATTTTCAGCATTTTTCATAGCATAACATTTTAACTTTTGATCCATTAAGTTGTTAGCCATGCAGACAACATCTTGTAGTCTTGTAGGTTCTGCAGCAATCACATTCCCATGGATATTATCTGAGAGACCTCCAATAAACTTCTCAACTTGATCCTCCTCTTTAGGAACTATCTTGGTGCACAACATGGTAAGCTCTTGGAATCTTTGAGTATAAGCAGCCAAATCATTTTTTTCACGGTCAAGTTCTACAGCTCAGATTCTATCTTTTGAATTTCAGTTCTTAGGCAGTACACTTCAGCCATTAGCTTCATAAGCTCTTTCCATGACATGGCAAATGCAACATCAGTTCCAATGGTCCTCTTATGTGAGTTCTACCAAGTTAGTACACTGTTTAACAGAGTGTAAGTAGCATACTTGACTTGGTATTTCTTTGGGCAATTGCTGATATGGAATACTATTTCCATCTTCTCAAACCACCTTACCAACCCGACAACTCCTTCAGTTCCTTTGAAGTTGAGTGGTTGACATTTCATGAAGTCCTGGTATGTACACTCTCAAACAACAGGCCTAGCATCTCTATCATTCTCATTGTGATTTTCATTTCCATTCCCTCCTCTATTTCCGTTGCCATTATAGTTTCCGTTGCCACCCTCATCATTACCATTCCTAAGTCCAATGTTCCTGTTACCCTCATGAGTTTCTAAAGCTTCTGCCACGCGTCGGTTGATCATTTCCTCAATTGCAGCAGGCGTCATTCTAGATAGGGTGTTAGTTATTGTTCTACATCACAAGACATCACACATGGTGAGATTCGATATGCGATATAACCACTATAAATAGTAAATAAGATTTATAAAGGAAAATACAATAGAACATGTTTTGCCAGAACAAGTAAATAACAATTTAGACGAACATGCGAGAGAATTAAAATAAGCTTTTCATATCATAACAAAGCTTCATAGTTGGTTACAATCAACCCATAGCGGGGTACTTGATTTACAATATTTCTACTACTAACATCTAGACCTAGCCATGAGTCTAATATCCTACATAACCATGGTACTACCAAACTAACGGCGAAATCCCAAACGCCTCTCAACAAGCGACTCCAACTTCTTAAGTCTCCTCCGAGTATCATCACGATCCCTACAAATTTGACGAATCTCCTCCTGAGAAAGTGCCATGTGACAACGAAGACTGTCAACACGATCTCTCTCGATACAAAACAAAGCTCGAACCCTTAGGTTCTCCCGTCCTAGACTCCTAACCCTATCAGCCAAACTGGATCTCTCTCTGCTAGCCACCAACTGACCAGCCACCAATTGTCTCTGAGCAGTCTCAAACTTAGTAATCCTATCAAGAGGAACCTCAGACATGTAGTAAGCTATATCATAAAGAGTACCCTCAAGATCAGGATCATCTCCTCGATTGGGCTCAGAAATACCACCAGTAACTAATGGATTTACATCGATCTCCATCATGCCTCCCGCACTGGCCTCTAAGGATTGTACATTAATTTTTCCATCGTCGCCCTCCCCTCACTGGCCTCCGATCAACACATCCCCTCATATACACCCTAATATCACTAGTACAACCTCAACAGACCCAAATCTAAATACCAACCATAGTATGAAAGCTCTAACTCCCATTACTAATACCTTAAATCTGCAAATAGTCACCTACTGGTATCAGCACTACCCCATACTCGAGATGCTTCCTCTCTACAACCTCGAGATGAGTAAGGAATCTCTAAAAAAAAAAACATCCCTTGCGAGGCGGAAAGATCAACAAGACAGGTGTTATCGATCCGTCGAAGCAGGAGTAGATTATAGTACCAAAGTATTATGAAGAACCTACAATCCTCTTAACGAGATGGTCCAACAGAAGGCTTGGAAGATTAGAATCCCCCAAATGGGAACCCCTCTCAGAAAATGATCTAGGGATGACCTCTAATTTCCGTAGGTGGGGGTAAAGAGTAGACCCAAATGGTGCAGAGCCTCCAACGTATAAAAGCATCACTACTATCTGAAAGTCCCATAAAATAAAAAAAGAAAAAACAAAAACAAGAAAGGTGGAAGGGAAACACCCTCTTGCACAACCACTCAAGGATAATAAACACTAGTCGATTGTACTAGAATGTGACTGAACTGATGATGAATTAGATAACGAGCCTGAAGAAATATCTGATGTAGAGTCTGAAGGTGAACTAGAAGAAGATTAGTCTGAAGTAAAATCTGGTGAAGAATGACTATCCAAAGAATAATGAGATTACCACGACTCCAAGCAAAATGTCCAACGAGTAGGAAAAGGTCAAAACTCTCTTCCTCGCCTACAACAACTTACAATGGGCCATTGGTGGGTGTTTGGCGAAAAGGATAATCCGACAAATAGAATATTGCCCTCAACCACGGGTCAAAGGACAAGCATCCGCTTGACGACAACCGACGAATCATGGTTGTTGGAAACAACAGGTGCAAGTGAAACCTCAAATGATGATGAAAAGACTCATAGCCCCTCAACGGGTCTTCTCGCTCAGCAGGCTTGGACTCATTGTCCGCCTTTGAGTCATTAGTACATAAGAAGGGTGAAACCAATGGTAACCCTAATGCTACACGTAATGAATCCTCTGATGGATCAGAATCAGAAGAAGATGAATAATCCACCAAATCAAGCATTCTAGTAGGTGAGATAACAGAAACTACTCCCACCCCCGATGCAACTATCGGATCAACAGGTGCAATAGGAACCTTAGGGATAACCGGGATAATAGTAGGAATAGTGCTAAAGAGAATCACTCGTGGGGCATGAGAACCCACACTCTCCTCAAACGAATCTGATGAAATAGAAATAATAGGAGCTGCCATGACCTGCACAAGCAAGAGTTTATATAAATCCCCTTTATATCAAACCATGCAAAGTGCAAGCAATGCCAAGAAATAAAGTATGATGCAAAATATGATATGGCAAAATGATGTATAAAGTAATTATGGCAATAGGATATAAACATAGTACTTTAAATATAAATATAATAATATATAAAAATATATATATTATATAGTATATAATACATTATATATAAATATATATATAAATATATATATATATAATACATATATACATATATATATTACATACTACATATATTATATACTATCTATACACACAACCATATAATAATAATGATATATATATAATATATAAATATATATATATATATGTAATATAATATTATATATATTAGGTATGTATGTATATATATATATATATATATAATGTAATGTATGTATATATAATATGTAGTATATGTATGTATGTATACTATATATAATATAATATATATATTATATATATATATAATATAATATATACTATTATATATTATATTATAAATATAAATATATATATATGTATTTCCTAATATATATATATAAATATATATATATATATAAATATATATATGTTAGGTATGTATATACATATATACATATATATATATATATATATATATATATATATATATATATGTATGTATGTATGTATATATATATATATATACATAATACATAATATACATATATATATATATATATATATATATATATTATATATATATATATATATTATGTATGTATATATATATATATATATATATATATATATATATATATATAGTATATAATAAATATATAAGTATATATATAATATCTATGTATAATATAAATATATATAAATACATACAACATAAAATATATATATAAATATATATATTATATATATATATATATATATATATATATGTTATGTATGTATATATATATGTTATACTATATAATATATATAATATATATAACTATATATATATATTATATATATAGTATATATAATATATCTATATATTATATATATATATTATATATATATATATATACGTACGTAATATGTACAATATCTATGTATATATCTACATACAATATATATAATACATACAAACAAATATATACATACATACATATATATATACATACATACATATATACATACAAATATATATACATAATATATAAATTACATATATATTATATACATATATAATAACAAAAATATATATACAGTATATATATATATATATATATAATATATATATATATATATATAGACGTACATAAAATATATATAAGTATAAATATATATATATATATATATAAATATATAATATATATATAAAAATATAGATAATATATATATTATATATATATGTAATATTATAATATATATATAAATGTATATATATATATATGTATATATATATATATATATATATATATATATATATATATATATATATAGATTAAAATAACATACACGTATATAAATGTATGTATATATAAATGTATTATAAATATAGTAAACATATATATGTATATATATCTATATACATATATATATTACAACATTCCATATATAAACGTGTATGTATATATATAAACTATATCGTGAAATATAAAAAAATATATAAAAATATATACATATATATCTATATACCAATATAATAAAAATATAAATATGATAATATACATACAAACATACATATACAAACAAACAAACAACAATACATACATACACATACATTCTAAACATACAAAAAAATATATATAAAATACACTATTACTATTAGGATATAAAATGTAAGCAAAAGAACACAGGGTGTGGGATATTAACATATACTAGTTCTAAAGACAGATACCAAAAAAACTACCCTTGAATCTTAATAAACCTTGGCATTTGGTATACAAAACAGTCACACAAAACCCTGAAACGAGGGCCTGGACGGAAACACCGAGTCCGACGGGCTTGACTTCCAAAATATACATCACACAAGATCACAAAGAAAACTACCTGCATGCTAAAGGTAACGTTAAAAAAAATACAACATGTTGCAGCACTAATAAAAATAGTTAAAGAGTTTATAACATTTAGGTACAAAAAGAATAATATTTCGTAAACGATTACAAAAGTTTTAAAGTTTGACAACGATGTTTTACATGGTATATAATATTTCTTATGAAAATCGTCCAAAAGGCAGGGCAAACACCATAAAGTCAAGCAAAGACAACTACAACTAAGCACTTAGAAAAACATGCTAAAAATTCAACATAAAGATTTGTTGAACTTCATAGTTTGAATTTAGTATTAATAATGACCACCCTCCCTTTTGCTAACACACTTAACCACTGTAACATTCCGTATTTTCAGGTCATTTACAATACTATTTAATTTCACTATTTATTTTTTTTCTCGTACGCGTTCACTTTTAATTTTAATCGTTAAGCTAAATCGCGTAAACTGAAAATGATCATACAATGTAAACGGGCATTAAACGATTAAATGTTTGCATCAAGCAAGTGTTATATGATTATTATGAGGATAATTAATAACTTTGTTCATCTTATTTTTATCGGCTACGTAAAATGCTTACGTTTCATAATAAAATACGTTTAGGCATACCCGGAAGTTCTAAAACCTAACTACGCCTAAACAAATACCCACGTTTATACCCAATACTCAAAATATTAAATATAACATCTCATATATATACAAAATTCCGAAATTTTGAGGATGAGAACCAAGAGTTTGCAACTAGTAAGTAATATCTAGATATTTCATAAAGTAACTCTTACACACTTTACCAACTTGTCATGCTAACTTTAACCTAGGGTTAGAAAGTAACCATGGTTAAGTTAGGAAGATATTTATACTATAAATAGCCATGCATGCATGAGTAAGTTCATACTCTTTATACTTAACATAAAATTCATTTTCTTTCTCTCTTTTCTACACCAAAACTCACGGCATAATTAAGCCACCAAACAAAATTCACACTTTGATTTTCTAAGTATATACAACCCTATACACAACATACTTAAGGTATTCTAAGGTGTTGGGAAGCATTGGTTCATCATTTTCAAGTAATAAGAAGAAAAAGGAAAGATTAGGGTTTTGAAAACCTAATCTTGGGTTATAAGCTTGGAAGCTTTATTTTTGAATCTAAACACGGGTTTAGAACTTATTTCACATCTCTTACATCATTACTAAGGTTTACTTAAATTCTTTATACTTTTCTTTCTTATGATTTTATGTATTACATGTTAAATATAGCCATAATCACCACTAATGACTTTTAAATGTATAAAATGGATTTTTATTTGAGTTTATCAATTTATACACTTATTCTCATGTCCTAATGTTATAAATATCATGGAAAAGTAAATATAAAAGTATGTTAACTTATAGTTTAAGTATAAACATGTTTAAAGCAAATTAGGGTTTTATAATGTTTCTTAAACTTCACATATTTATGAAAATTTGGAAAGTAAAAGGATTAAACTTGTTACAATGAAATTATATGGACTAGGGATGATATTAGACTTTATTATAAGTACCACATATGTAAAATATGGTTATAAGAGTTTTTATAATAAACTACTAAGTTAATAATACATAAAAACAAGTTTTAATAAAGTTATCCACTTAAATACATATGGGCTGCCTAAATTCGAATCTTAGACAGTAGGTTATGATATTTTATAAAAATAATATGCCTCATGACGATTCCATAATGATAAGAAACTTGAAAAACCGATCTATAACGAAAAAGATACGTTATAAAACGAGTTTACGACTATAAAAACTTTATAAAACTATTTCTTATAAAAAGTTTTACTATTCATTCACAGCAACTTTTACTTTTAAACCTCTAAATATGATTTAATTTTGATTACGAGGATTCGGTTAACAGCTCAGAAATTCGTTAAAACGGAACTATAACTGAATAAACTACGGAAGTTTAGATAATTATAAGTTTATTAAAGTAATTTTATAAACTTAAGACTGTTAAATATCACTTATCATCAGTGGATAATTTGGTGAGATTTTATAAATCTGTTAATAACGTGATAGTACTCGAAGGATATCACTAAAATCGGGAGTTTTAAAAACGATAGAAGTTATCGCGAATACAGTTTACGTAATTAAAACCCTTAAAACGACAAATGAGCTTGTCTTGAACTTTATTTTACTATTCATCAAAGATTTTTAAAACTTTAAAATGTAATATTTTGAATCGCTCGTTATTACTACGAAGTTTTGCTGGACGTAAGAAACGCGAGCAAGGGTTTAAACGGACCATGTTAGGTTCATTTTTCGAAAAGTATATATTAATTATACGATTTCACCTTATAATATTATTTTACTAAAACGATTAGATCGGTGAATTATGCTACTTCTTGCATATTGAGTGGTTATTCAAAGTGCTTGCTATATTACTAGGGAGTTTCATAATGGGGAATCTTCGTATGGCGTGTCGATGGAGTTGTTGGATTTACGATTAAGTGTCCTATAACTCTTCGTACGTTCATGTCAGGACCTCTTTATTTATGTTAGCACTGAACGATAGTCACGATGTTACAACAAATAAGATTAGTATTCAGTGTTGTTAATTAAAAGTATCTCAGTACTTATACAGCCTTAATTTAAATAGGTTGGCTTTTATCGTCTTTGTGTGAGTTTTATCTAAGATTATATTGAGCTATATGTACCTACAAGGTGTGTTCTATAGCCCAACTTTTTACAGTTTTTCTGATTTTATTTTATTTGGGCTTGTGGAACAGGCTTTGTTTTTATTATTTGGACGCAAGTGTTAAAGGTATATGATTATGTGTTTGGCCTAAGTAGCGGATAACCCTCCCTGAGCCCATTATTCTGATCTGTTATTGCATAGATGTAGTTGTGAATTAAATTATGTGAGCTGCGATTGATTATAAATAGATCAATTGGGATTAACCTCCCCGTGTTGGGTGATTAAGCTATCAATAGGAACGAACGTTGACCATTGTCGGACTTGGGATGTTTCGGGTGACAACTCTGTACGGGCAAATTATCTGCAAAATAGCAAATATAGGTTGAGCTTCGGTTGTAATGAGCTTAGTGCTACATATATCTGGTTTGTGATTTTGGCATATGTTGTAAAACATCACGGGAAAGTTTGCGGTCATCATAATTTAAATTCATAACTATGATTTCACCAAAAAATTTTGTTGAGTTTTAAGCTATATGTTTTCAGGAGATAATTAGCTCGAAGATTGCCAAGGATGATTTGGTTTGTACAGTTTAAAGGATTATGTGTATCATTGTGTTGGGAAATATTATGGTTGTTTTTGTAATATGAAACAAAGAAAAAAGTAAAGCTATTAAGCTTTTTGTAAGATAATCTTATATTTAAATCCAATGTATCAGTTTTAAACGACATTTTGTATCGTTCTTGTATATATCTGTGCTGTTGATCTTGAAGTATCATTGCCCCCGGATTCCTTATTCCGCTGCGACCCATTTTGGGGGTTTTACATTTGCTCACTTGGACAAGCATATACGTTTTAAACTTGTATTTTTGATCTTCTAGCTTTTATTTTCTTAGTTGAAATCATTAGTATAAGGACAAACAAAAAATATTTGATAATCCACAAGCATCACAATTAAGAAAAATAAACCGTTGATATCTATATTCATTTGTCTCACCGTGGACATGACTCCGAAAGATTTAATTATTGCTTGTCCTCAAGTAATTCTTTTATCTAACAAGAAATACTATATTATTACTTTGACACGTACGACGAACGCGCGTCAAGTTTTTGGCACCGCTGTCGGGGAGATTTGTACGATTTTTGTGTTGTGTTTCGAGTTAGTGCCTTTAAGATCCTTTCTTTTGAAAGTTTATTTTCGTGTTTTGAAAAAATAAAATAATAAATAATAAAAATCCAAAAAATATATTTTCCATTTCTATTTTATTTTTCTTTTTCTTTTATATATATATATATATATTAAAAATACCTAAAATAATTTTATTTCACTTTTATTATCTTTACAAAAAATCCAAAAATATTTTTTATCTTATTTCTTTTTAGTGCATGTGCACACGTTCTTCTACGACCGACCTTTTTCTGCCTTTTGAAGATCCCGAGAGATTAATTAGTTGACGAAATCATGGGGAATCGTCACTTTTATTTGATTTTGAAGAAATTAATATGAATCCTAATTTTTCACCCCTTCATTCCCATGATCTTCGGACCATGGAGGAACTTCATAAGCCGTCACTAATCGGTAGAGGAGGACCGATCGCTCTGACAACCGTTCCGGGAACCGAATTTGTATTGAAAAATCATATGGTTCAGTTGCTTCGACAGAATTGTCTATTTCATGGATTTAAAGATGAAGATATAAACGAGTACCTAGACAAGTATTTATCTATCACCCAATTCATCAAGCAAAATGGAGTTTCTCAAGACATTATGAATCTAAATCTTTTACCATTTTCTTTAACCCAAGGAGCTGAATCTTGGTTTTATCTTCTTAAAACTCATCTATTCATACTTGGGAAGAGATGGTCTCCAAGTTTCTATCAAAATACTACCCTTATTCTAAGACGTTGCAGCTTAGGAAAGAAATTTTAAATTGTCAGCAATTACTCGTGGAGTCGGTATTTGAAGCTTAGGAAAGATTCAAATCATGTTTGCTGAAATGTCCAAATCATAGAATCTTACTTGTTGATCAAATCCTAACGTTTTATCATGGAATAACAATGATCGATCGAGAAAAAATCATGATGGCTGCCAGCGGTAATATCATGCATAAGACTCCTCAAGAAGCATATGATTTAATCGAGAATATGACACTTCATCATTTTCAATGGGACGTCAAAGTTTATTATGACACTACCATTGGTGTGAGGGCTCATTATTCTGAGACTACTTCCTTGTTGAGTGCATAAATTGAGGTTTTTGGAAAGAAAAAAGCATAAATAAGTCAAAATCTTCATCATCAACCAGGACCAGGTCATCCACACACCGTTTACTATTCAGACTCCGATGAGAGTGATGAGGATGAACCTTCGGAAGCAGAGAAGTCAAAGATCAATCCTATTATTAGGGAACGTTTGAGCTTTTTAAATGGGGGATGAGGAAATCAAATTTAATCCTCTTAAGGATATTGATGACCTTGTTTCAATTCCAAGGGTATCTGAGAAACTCTTGGATTCTCATGATCCAATTTCAAAAACTTTCGATATGACTATCACAAATCCTTTGTTTGATTTCGATTCTGAATTTACTTTAAATTCAGACAATCCTATCTTTGATATTCAGATTGAGGAGAGTGATGAGTTCGAAACGGAGACTATAATGGAAGAGGTGCAAATTCATTGCTCACAAAGTACCGTACAAATCCAACCTTCGTACGAAAAGTTAACTTTTGATTTAACCATGCCTAAACTAATCCTTACCTTCTCTCACTTTCATTGTGGCATTTTTGGTTCTTATCATGTTTTTGACATACTTGGCCCGAGACTATTATTTTCTATATCATACGGTTATGGCCTCATCTTTCCTGAAAATTTCTCTAAAGTTCACTCATTAGATTTATTCGATTCGGGCGACGGAAATGAAGTATTTGATCCTGGAATAATTGTTATTGACGTCAACTCGAAAGTTTGAAAGAAGTTCCACCGAATATTGAATCATCCTGCCCTTTAGACTTTAATGAAAAATTAATTTTGGGCTAGTCAAGCTAGTGACTCGTTAATAAACAAAGCGCTTCTCGAGAGGCAACCCATGTTATCTATCTATTTTTATTTTGAATAAGTGTGATATAGTATTAGAATAAGTGTGGGGGAGTGCTTCTCTCCATGTTATGTTTTGTAGGTATTCATTTTTGCTCGCAAGATTCCCTATGATCGTGAAGACCACCGTGCTTGTTTTCAATCCTCCAACACTCGGTCTCTGATCTATTGCATGATTATATCTAGGGAAATATTTTATCCTGGTCATATATATATATATATATCTGATATTGTTTCTCCTTTTACACTTGGAATTTTTAGCATTTGTCTTTTTCGTTCCTAAGTGTGGGGGTAGCACCCGATAATTTTTAAACATTGAGGCCAATGTTTAGTTCTAAGTGTGGGGGAGATTTCTGTCGAAATGATCATACATGTGCTTGTCTATGCCCCATGCAACCCCGTTTTGACCAATATATTGTTTTATTTAAAAAAAAGATATAAAATGTGTGGGTAGCACCCGATAATTTTTAAACATTGAGGCCAATGTTTAGTTCTAAGTGTGGGGGAGATTTCTGTCGAAATGATCATACATGTGCTTGTCTATGCCCCATGCAACCCCGTTTTGACCAATATATTGTTTTATTTAAAAAAAGATATAAAATGTGTAAAAATAAGTAGGCCCGTAGACTAGAACAAGGGTGATTTTGACTTGATCGAGTATTGTACTCTAGCTTTACCCTTAACTTTCGAGACTAAGCATTTGCAAGACTTAATTTTTTTTGCAAAGAAACTAAAAAATTGATTAGAGTATATATAAAGTTAGAGTATAGCGTGGAGTAGTTAGATCTCTTTAGAGCTCATAGAGGTTAATTTTGGCTTTTTGCTCCCATCAGCTAAATAAACATAATAAAATAATTTTTAATTAATAAAGTTCCATGGTTTTTAGGATTCTTAGTTTTTTATCCATTCTTAGAGAATTCCTTTTGATGAAAGTAAGGTACACATCGAGGTTTTGTCAGTGTTGTGAATAAATATGCTACCGTTTCCTAACGGCTCGCTACCGTTGACTCGAAAGTTAAAAGACCACATGCAATAATAAAATGTAATAAACCAAAGCCAAAATAAGACTACTGTTTCATGACGGTTCGCTCCTGTTGACTCAGTTGTTTAAAGGGTAGAGGTAATAATAATAATAATAATAATCCAAGACCAACAATAGTTTACTGTTTCCTGACGGTTCGCTCCTGTTGACTCAGAATTCAAAAAGGTAGAGGAAATTCCCAAGGTCGAAATAAGACTACAGTTTCCTGACGGTTCGCTCCCGTTGTCTCAGTTGTTTAAAGGACCAAAGGCTAATACTGCTATAATAATAATAAAAAAGCCAAATTTCGACTTCAGGGATATCTAATAAAGCCTCCGTCTCTAGACTCGTAGTTGAGTTATTTCGGATGAAATGAAAAGGATATCCCTTAAATCATGTTAAATTAGAACCTTAATGTGGACCTTGTTTTCATCTAGGAAAGGATTTCAAGCTAATTAGTGTTTAAACCAGACACCTTTATAATAATAAGACCATAATCTATTAAAATAAGTGATCTAATTTTATATTTACCTGTTATTTCGTTTTAAGTTTGGTTTGAGGATTGTAAAAATAGAGGATGATGAACATTGTCTCCTGGAGACACCCAGTTTGCGTGTTTCCCATTTTAAAGCATTTTATATAAATTGAATAAAATTTTAACTTAGTTTTTATATCTATTAATGAATAAAGGGTTAAAACGGGGAGTTTTCAAAACAAATGATTTTTCTTATACCCTCTGGATGAACACCTTTCTGTTCTTGTTTGATGTAAGGGATTATTAGTCAAGGGGGGGGGTTAAAAGATTCTCTTTCATAACGTGTGTAATAAACATTGTGTGTGAGACCATCAATGGCTTAATGTAGGGGAATTTTGATGTATGCTTAAACACACATCATTTTTATACCAGAAAACATACTAAAATGGACTAATAACCATAAAATATGTGAAATTATATTGCAAATATGTTTGGTATGTGTTATTATGTCTTGCAGGTACAAGAGATTGAAAACAAAGCAAAAACGGTGATTTTCGGCTGAGTTTCGACGACGTTTTCACGTTTTTCGAGATTCAACCGAAGTCGTAAAAATTCCCCGAACACTCCATTGGAGAGAGTACGATATTACAAATCCGTTGGTACCTTTCTCACTTTTTGAACCAGTACAAATAATATTATGTGGACCTGTCAAATCTCTTTTTAACCCTTTTCTTTAATAAAATGGACTGGCCTTTATTAGCCCTTAAAAGAAAAATAACGAACTATATGTATAAAAGCATTGCCTAGCACATCTAGCAAAGGGGATACACATTATGCTTCTATCCCAATAACCTGAGTTCGAGCCTGGCTTAGGCCAGTTATGCTATTAAGCCCACTGCCACGTCAGCAGCCACGTGGCTGACACGTGGATGCCACGTAGTGACACATGGCAATCTAGGGTCCCACTTACTGACACGTGGCGGCGACAGTCCAATGACGGCCTGCCACGTGGCGGTAGGTACGAGGTTGTTGAGGTGGCAGGTACGAGGTTGCAAAGGTGGCAAGTACGATGGCGTCATAGGTGAAGGGAGGCTGGCCATCAAGGACGACAAATGTACGCGTGATTCAAGAAATGACACGAAACATTGTCATACAATGATTTGAGGCTTCTGGGGGGAAAAATTAAGAAGAAAAAAAAAAAAACGGTATTATTGCTATTTAAATGGGCGTATTTCATTGGTTGAGTGTGATATATGTGGCGGAATGATTGGCTATCAAAGGGTCATTGATGCTGGCATCTAGAAGGGTCTGCGAAAAGACTATAATACCCCATGCTCAATGGGCTATAAATGGATCTCATTTCCTCACAGCAGACTACACTTTTCTTTTCATTTTTTTTCTTATTTTCACATAGTAGTATTTGAGCTTATTAGTTTCGGTTTTTGTAAAAGCTTTTTGAGCTTATTATTAATGAATATGAAGTTTTTAAAGGTTGGTGTCACTTGAGCTTATTTCTTTTTCTTATCCTCTAATCTTTCTTATATTATTTTCTAGCTTATATCCAAATAAGCTCTTATATAGCTTATTCTTGGATTATTGAGATTAGCTTATTTTCGATAGCTTCCTTATAGCTTATTCGATTTAGCTTAATACATATATTTTCATTTTTTTAGCTTTCGAATAAGCTTTATATAGCTTATTTTCGAGTAGTTTATATAGCTTTGAGGTTTTTGGTCTATTGTTTTAGATCTAATCCTTAAATATACCCGATTCTCATTTACTTTTCAAAAAGAACACCTTAGTTTCGGGTGGATTTAGATTTTTAAAAAAAAATATATTATTTAGTTCTCTATATCTTAAAGTTGTTAGCTTTTTCAAGTAGCTTATTATTTTAGATCTAATCCTTAAATATACTCGATTCTCGTTCACTTTTCGAAGTGAACACCTTAGTTTTGGGTAGATTTAGATTTATTAATAATAAATCTATTGTTTTCATTTTCGATCTAATTTTTTTAGCTTAAAATTATTAGCTTTTTCAAGTAGTTTATTATTTTTAGATCTAATCCTTAAATATACCTAATCCTTGTTCACTTTTCGAACTGACAATCTTAGTTTTGGGTGTATTTAGATTTATTAATAATAGTTTTATTGTTTTCATTTTTTCGATCTAGTTTTTAATAGGTTATAGCTGTTAGATTAATCTATAGCTTATAATTGTTATATTGTTTATATTTACCTTGATTGTGTTTTAATGTTGATGAAAAACATTCATACATCTAAGACGTGGAGCTTGAGGGTTTTATAAGCTAGTTTAATTTCTTAAATTTAAAAGCTTTTATGGATTTTATTAAGCTTTTTAATATATAAAGTTTATAACTTTATTGACTAATTAGTTAAGTAGAATCTAAAAGAGAATTAAACTTAAGTGTTTTATTTAGTTTATAAAATCGGATGGTTAGTTCGTCTCTATTTCATCGATCGAGTTCTACTTTCTTTCCTTTTTCAATACATTATAGTTTAATAATTAGATAAATATGTTTATGATTGATAATTTGATTGTTGGTATGATTAGTGAGTAGATTATCATATGCTTGTTAAGTGAGTAGTGATTAGTGAATTAAGTGTGAAATAAAAAGGAATTGTTGATTAATAATTGTCGGATTATTTAGATTTCTTTTTGGTTATTTTAACGGGCAAAAGCCGTTAGGATAATCAAACATTAATCTAGTAATTAATACCAAAATAAAAGATTGTTTTCAAAATAAACCAACGTTGTGAGAAAATAGTTCTTTTTAAACGGGTACTAATTCATCGATAAGTACTTTCCTTCACACTTAATGATCTTTTTGCCTCACTTGACAAACATATCCGTTAAACATATATTTTAGATCTTCTAGCTTATTATTTATTAGTTTAAACTGATTAGTATAAGACAAACTAAAAATATTTGATAATCAAGCATCCAATTAAAAACATAAACGTGAATCTCTATTTATATCTCACCATGGATATGACTCCAAAAGATTTAATTATTACTTGTCCTCAAGTAATTCTTTTATCTAACGGGAAATACTATATTATTACTTTGACACGTACGACGAACGTGCGTCAGTCATACTTGCCCGTATGTGCTCTTAGCTTAACCGGTAATCCTTGTTATTTAATTTAATACTCATAGTGACGATGGATACATTATCAAAGTTTTTGTTGACGATTGCGAGATTTTTGTTCTTGTTTGTTTACTTTTTAGTTTATCTTTTTTATTTTCTATGACGTTTTACAAATTTCTTCGTGTTTGTATAAACTCGCGTTCTTGGGGTAAGAAACTCATTAGTCTGTTCTACGAACATAAACGAAAAATCAAAAACTAAACCCGATAAAACACCAAACGTACCCTTAGAGATCGAGTCACCCGAACCTTATACCAAAAAATCGTTCATCGAGGAACTTTTGTCATAACATCCAAGATCAACATGATTGAGCACAAAGTCGAAACTCCACCCGATTCCTCACCCGTAACCGTCATTGATCCTGATGACCAACCCATGTGGTCAAGCACTAGGGTCGTTGCACCCTCACCTAGTTCCACTATTATTCAACTCCCTATTCACAATAACTTCGTTATCAAGGGTATCCACATGCATATGATTCCGGATAATTAATTTGATAGGCGAATCCGATCCGATCCTCATCGACACATAGCCGATTTTCTTGAGATTACTAACCTATTCAAATATGGTGAAAATCATGAGTAGAAAAACAATAAACGGTTATATAACGAGAATGAACATTTCTCCTTTGCTATTATTTTGGAGAAGCTAAGATGGTTATGAACTTAATGAAGGATACTATAAATATGTGGAAAGAAATGACGAGAAGCTTTTTGTTTAGCCGATTACTGTTCTCCGTAAAGTTTAACGTCTCCTAAAGCAAATTTTTAACACCACTTGTGTTTTAAAGTCATTGACGACGTTCGATAAAATCCGCAATGTACTTTTGTATTGTATTGCATTTGCTTGTAATCATAAATGTTATAGTTAAATCGCGTAAGTAAAAATTAGGTTAAATGTAAATACGGGCATCAAGTATTAATTGTTTACATCAAGCAAGGGTTATATAATTATTTTGAGAATAATTATTAACTTTGTTCATTTAATTTTTATCGGATACGTAAAGTGTATACGTTTCGCTTGTGATAAAATTGCGTTTATGGACTCCCGGAACCACAAAATTTTCTTATCTTCAACTAAATACACACATTATACCAATACGCTAAAAATTTAGTAAACAACCTCAATATATGTCTTTATATTCTGCCGAAATCATGTGCCTTGGATTACAAGAAATGTATAAGGAAACTCTTCCACTTTGGTCAAATGTGCAACATACCTCATTAAAACCACCACCATACCTTGTCTATTTGACCAAGACTATGACCATGACTTCCCTAAAACCCTCTTTATGTCTCTTTCGGACTTTATAATGATCATTTATATAAATGCATATCAAGAAATAACACATAGATAACATAAAACACTTGGTGAAAAAGCTACAAACACTCACTTGTCCTCCTTACAAGCCCACGGCTCACTAAGCCATTCTAAACAATCCATACAAAATTTATATAACCTATTTTCATACACTCTCATATCATATCTAAGATACCTCAAAGTATTTTGAAGCTTGATTATTTATTACAAGTGTGAGCAAGAAATCAGATTTTGGGCTTAATATTGTATTAGGGTTTTCATAGCTTGCTAGCTTAGTTTCTAGTCTAAAACAAGGGTTTACAACTTGGTTCTCATCATCATCATACATATAAGGTCTATTTATAATACCATTTATGCTTTTTAGTTTATGAGATTTTATGTATATGATGTGCTATATAGTGAAATCACCATTAGGAATACTTTTGAACATGAAAAATATAATTTTTCTTGTGATTATGATTTGTATTACTTTCATCTTCCATATTATGAGGGGGGTTGTGGATAATATTCATGAAATAAGATATATAGTCCTCTGGTACAATTCTAGGTTTAAGCATTAAATCAGTTCATATATAAACTTGTAATTAAAAGTTAAATTTAGAAAAGTTATGATTTATGCTAAAAGTTAATAACTTGTGTTCTTGATATCTTGGACAATTATGAACTTATGGACATTATTATATATAACATATGATATATATAATTATAAAAGGACTTGTGGTAAATTGTGAGGTTGAAAAGTATATAAAACATATTATATAAATAAATTATATAAAAGATCATTTAGGGTCAGTAGGTTTTCGAATTCCAAACAGAGAATTTTATATTTTTATAAGATAATACAATTCACGACGATTCCGAAAAGGTAAGAAACTTGTTAAACGGATTAATAACGAAAAAGTTACGTTAAAAACGAGCGTTATAGTTAATTAAACGAGTTTATATAAAATTATTTTTATTAAATTTATATCACAAACAAGAAAGTTTGATATTTTTAATCAAATAATACTATTTTTGGATTTCTAAAATGATAAGATATTGTAATTTTTCAATGTATTAACGACATGAGTTATGAATTTCGCGAGTTTACGACAATTAATACTTTTATAAAACTATTTTATAAAAGTTACTATTCATGACAGAAAGTTATCATTTTTTCAAACCCATAAAATTATAGAACTTTCAAAACCGAGAACTGTCCTCGATAAGGATATCGTTAAAAAAGGAGCTATACTAGAGAATTACAAATACGACACATTTAACGGGTTTTACGACAACGAATTACAGTTTAAAATAAAATAAGTCTCGTTTGATCGTGAACAGTAAAAGCTTTACTGTTCAACCAGAGGTGTCAAAAATATCAAATATGTCATAATTATGATAACTCGTCCCAATACGAAAGATTGGCATAAGAAACGGTTTAAAATCGGGATTAAAAACGCATAAGTTATGCTAGTTTTACTAAAACGGTAATAATTATAAATTGTTTTAACTTATTATACCGTAATTTTCCAAAACCATTAGTGGTGATTGGAACTAGATAGATTTATATGCGGTTTCTAAGTACTTTTTGTTACTAGGGAGTTTCATAATGAGGCCTCTTCGGATGGCGTTTCGACGAGTTGTTGGATTTACGATTTAAAGTGTCCTAACTCCTCGAACGTCATGTCATGACCTCTTTAATTATGATAGCCCGAACGATAGTACGATGTAACAACTATAGGATTATATTCAATGTTATCAATATAAGTACTCGGTACTTATACGACCTATGATAATTTAGGTTGCATTCAATCTTTTACGTGACGCTTTATCTGCGGTATTTGGATTATCTGAACTCAAGGTGAGTTCATAGCCCCACACTTTTTACAAGTTTTACTGATTTACTATTATTTGGGGTGGAAACATGCTTTGTTTTACAAATTGGACGCAAGTATTGATTACATGATTGCCTAAGTACCGATAACCCAATTAAGCCCATTATCATGAACTGTCAATTGCATAGATGTAGTTGGGAATTACATTATGTGAGCGCGAATGTTATTTAATAGATCTATTCGGGAAACGACCTCCCCGTTCGGGTGACTAGCTATCACCAAGAACGAACGTTATAGCATGTCGAATTTGGGATGTTTTCGGGTTAAAACATCATTGCGGGCAGAAATTGCAATATATAGTTTAATTGCAAGAAAGATCGTCGAGCTTCAGTGTCATGAGCTTAGTGTAAATGTAATCTATTTTTGTGAGATCTGCATGTGTTGCATTATCACTAAAAAGTCTTGCGGTCCTACACATTATGATTTATCAAACCTATGAATTCACCAACATTATTGTTGACGTTTTTAAGCAATGTTTTAGAGATCAAATGCCATATGGATTCCAGGATGCATTGGTTGACATTTTGATTGCACGCCTAAAAAAATTTAAGGTGAATCATATTTAAGGGAACTGATTGACAACTTTTGTAATACTCAACAATGAACAAGTAAAGCTATATGCTTTTGTATCAAGTCTTTCAATTAAATCCAATGTATCATTTTAAACGACTTTTTGTGTCGTTCTTATATATCTTGTGCTATTGATCTTGAAGTAACACGCCCCGGACCCTTATTCCGCTGCGACCCAATTTGGGGGTGTTAAAACAGAAATTGTATCAAAGCCATTTGTTATATGAGAACCAGGTCAAAATATTTTTGCTGGACTATAACCATTTTCAAACAAAACGAATTCTACACCGGGGTTGACAAGGGACATACATATTGTGCATACCATTCATGCATACACATTTGTGCATAGTGGGACTAGATGCATTCAAAAATTGAATTACGTGGTTATAATATATACGATATTACAATAAGAGCTTATATAATATACTCATATAAGTTTTTTTTTTGCTGGTCACAGTGCGATGTATCTTATTTTACAGGCAATATGTTTATGTACGTTAATGATGTATTGAAATCTAAACGGGTAATGTATTTTCTTATATTGAAGAAAATGGCACCAAAAAGAACCACAAGATCAACCCGAGCCCCACCTGTCACATCACCACTCCAAATGAAACAATCACACAGTTACTCAGCACAACTTTCAGGCCTTAATCTGATCAAGGAGTTGCTAGCTAGCAGATGGCTAAAGCAGAAGCAAGCAGGGTTAGAAATGGCTACAATAGCAATGGTTCAGGACCAAGGCCAGCCCAAACTGCTCGCGAATGCTCTTACTCTGAATTCTTGAAATGCAAACCTTTGGACTTCAAAGGCACTGAGGGAGTTGTCGGACTCACTCGATGGTTTGAGAAAATGGAGTCTGTGTTTAGCATTAGCAATTGCCCAGCAGCTAGTCAAGTCAAATTCGCGACTTGCACTCTGCAAGATGATGCTCTGACATGGTGGAATGCCCATGTTAAGACCACTACTACTGAAGCAGCTCATGCCATGCCATGGGCAACACTGAAGAAAATGATGACTGATAAGTACTGCCCGAGGGGTGAGATCAAGAAGATTGAAACTGAGATGTGGAATCTTAAGGTTAAGGGCACCGATGTGGTGGCCTATAGTCGACGATTTCAGCAACTAGCTTTGATGTGTTCCAGGATGTTCCCAGAAGAAGGTAGAGAAGATTGAAATAAACGGTGGATTGCCCGATATGATACTTGGCAGTGTAAAGGCATCAAAATCAAAGACCATGCAAGAAGTTATTGAGTTTACAACTGAGTTAATGGAGGATAAGACCCAGGCCTATGCTGAACGTCAGGCAGAAAGGAAAAGAAAGTATGATGATCTTTCCAAGAACAATCAAAACCAACAGAATAAGAGGCAGAACACAGGCCAGGCCTACACCGCAGGCAATAGTGACAGGAAATCATATGCCGGGTCTAGGCCTCTATGTTCCAAGTGTAATTGCCATCATGAAGCAGGTCCTTGTCCACCTAGGTGTAATAATTGCAATAGGTTTGGCCATCTGGCCAGGGACTGTAGGATACGGCCTGCTAACAACAACAACAACAACAACAACAACAATAATCAGCAGGGCAATGGTTGCTTTGAGTGCGGAGCTCATCCGACCTTTTAAAAGAAACAGCCCAAAACATACAACATGATCGTGGAAATCAAGCTTGAATAACTAGGGCTCCAGCGAAGTGTATGCGGTTTGGAACCGGGGGCAGACCCAGACAACTGTCGTTGCGGGTACGATCCATCTAAACAACCTTTATGCTTTACATCATATTTGATACTGGTGCGACAAGAGATTTCGTACACTACAATTTAGTACCTTGCTTGATATCTTCCCCAATACCACTAGATCATGGTTATAACGTTGAGCTAGCTGATGGTAGGATAATTGTAGTAATGGATAATATAGTGCATCTAATTTAATAGATGGATAATTACATTGATGAAAATTGCGGGTTGTTATAGTCTCCCTCCCTAAAAGGAAATCTCGTCCTGAGATTTAGTCGAATGATAGAGTGTAAGAGTTCAGAGATTTATTCATATGAGGGTAATATTGATAATGATTTCATGAAGTAAGGGATTTGTTCGTATAAATGGATCACAGATTGTCATATACTTAAGCCTACTCATTTATAATTTGTCACTTATAAAAAGAGGCGTCCCGATCCTTGTAACTGAGAAATTATAAATTCATAGTTCGGTAATTTATAATTTCCTTATTCAAATAAAAAAGCGTCCTAATTCATTTCAATAAGACGATTATAAATCATCCTACTTAAGCATAAAACATGATATCAAAATGGTGATGTGTAGAAGATGATATGATTTTTCAAAATCATAAGAAGCGATAGGAAGAGTAATAAGACATTAATTGCACAGATGCCCATATTATTAGTCGAGGATCTTTGTTGTTGCATAAGTGTTTCAAAGGTAGGGCGATTATTCATAGTTAAATATAATAGAACTAATGGGATTGACAAACGATGTTAAGTTTTGATATCATCAGACATCAAGGCGTAACGGAATTACCACTTTATTATTTCATGGATAACTTTATCTTACATATCTTACATCATTAAAACTTTACAAGTGTTGACACTTATGCTACGTGTCTCGTGGTAGGATTCTAGATAAAAGTAATAAATGACAGGATAGTAGCTTGGTGTTTGGGGTTTTTAAACTTATGAAGTGGGTTTCAGAAGATCCTTCATATATAACTGGTGGCGAACTTGAATATCCTCGAGAGTTGTTTCTAGGGTAGAAATCCTAAAGTGAACAAAAGCAATCTTGTCTCTTAGTAAGTAGGCTCCCCTGTGGCCCTGTTGTTTGCTTTTGAGCATTGATTTGCATAATGCCCTTTCTCTCCACAGGCATTACAAGTTACGGATACTAGTTGTAGGTTGTTTCCAGTGTTTGGTCTTTTGTTTCTGCAGTTCCTGGTCAGATGACCTATCCTGTTGCAAGTCTGACACTTGACAGTGCAAGGTCATATGTGATGCAGGGTGCACCTTTCACAAAAAAGGTCGATTTCCAGTATACCCATTGGTGGCAGCATAAGTCCTGAAGGTTTCTTGCCTTTTATTCTGTTGATGGTGTTCATGGTTACTGTTGTTATTGTTGCGGTTATCTTGGAAGTTGTTGTTGTCTGTGGTGTTTCTTCTATCATTAAACTTTAGTTTATGATCATTGGCTTCTTGCACATAATTGTGTTTTACTACCTGCTCCATCAACCTCTGGGTTATGGTAATGGCTTCCTCTAAAGTTTGATGCTTCGAAGCAGTAACATTTCTTTCAATACTTTTGGGTAATCCCCCGATGAAGACTTCCATGAGTTTCTCAGAATTTGGCACCATGTTTGGGCATAAAACTGCCAATTCCTGGAATCTTCTAATATAAGTCTTGAGATCATTTCCTTTTACAACCAAGTTGTAAAATTCGTCTTCCATCTTCTTGACTTCTGTTCGAGGGCAACATTTATTAGTTAAGAGCCTTTTCAATTCGGTCCAGGTGATCCTGTTGGCTTGTTTTATCCCAATAGTGTAACACCCCCAAATTGGGTCGCAGCGGAATATGGGTCCGGGGCGTGTTACTTCATGAATCAACAACACAAGATATATATAGAACGACCAAAAAGTCGTTTGAAAATGATACATTGGATTTAACAAAGTAATTGTTACATAAGCCCGAAGCTTAACTTGTTCACTTGTTCAAAATACAAAGATTTTCAACCCATAACAGATAACAAAATGAAATGCGACAAAATCTTTAATGCATGACATCCAATTCAAAACCACCAATGTATCCATCGCACCTTGTGCTTATTGATCCCCTGAAAAACATTGCTTTAAAACGTCAACAATAATGTTGGTGAATTCATAGGTTTGATAAATCATATATTGTAGGACCACAAGATCTCTCAAGTGTATGATAATGCAACAGATGCAGATATCATATAAATGTAATTACGTTGCTCTAAGCTCATGACACTGATGCTTGACATGTATGGATGCCAAATTAATGGCCGTTTGCCCGTGGTGATGTTCTAACCCGCAACATCCTATGTTCGATATGGTATACGTTCGTTTCACTGGTGATAGCTAATCACCCGAACGGGGTTGTCAAACCCAATAGATCTATTCATAACATTCGCGCTCGTAATTAACAGTTCATGATAATGGGCTCAGATTGGGTTATCGCTACTTAGGCAACATGTAATCATAATATGAAACTTAACCACTTGTGTTCAGTTGTAAAACATTGCATGTTTTTCACCCCAAAAACTTTGTAAAACAAAAGCATGTAAAATGTGGGGCTATGAACTCACCTTGAGTGAGTAATGTCGAGTGTATCACAATTAACGCGCCACGCGAATTGATCAAATGCAACCTAATTAAATTAAGGTCGTGTAAGTACTGAGTACTTAGTCTAACAACATTGAATATAATCTAATAGTTGTTACATTGTACTATCGTTCGGGCTATCATAATTAAAGAGGTCATGACATGACGTTCGAGGAGTTAGGACACTTTAAATCGTAAATCCAACAACTCGTCGAAACGCCATCCGAAGAGGCCTCATTATGAAACTCCCTAGTAATATAGTACTTTGATAACCACATAATATTCTATATAGCTCAATCACCAACTAATGGTTTTGGAAAAATTGTGTTTAATAAGTTAAAACGTTTATAATTACCGTTTAGTAAAACTGGCGTAACTTTCGCGTTTTAAACCCGATTCTCGCGTTTCTTATGTCCATCTTTTCGTATCAAGACGAGTTATCATAAATTGATATTTTTGGATTTCGGACCTACTGGTGAACAGTAACTTTTACTGTTCACATCAGACTTGAGCTTTATAAAAATCGTATTTGTCGTCGTAAAACCCGTAAATGTCGTATTTTATTCGTTATAGCTCCGTTTTTAATGATTCTTTCGAGGACGTTCTCGTATTTGAAAGTTCTATATTTTTATGAGGTTTACAAAAATATAACTTTCTGTCATGAATAGTAACTTTTATAAAAATAGTTTTATAAAAGTATTAATTGTCGTAAACTTGCGAAATTCATAACTCGTTCGTTATTAATTGAAAAATTACGATTCTTATCATTTTGGAATCCTAAAAATGTGTATTATTTGTTAAAAATACTAACCCTTGCTGTTTTTAATTTTTATAAAAATGTTTTTATAAAAATTTACTTACGACATCGTTTATTAACGTATAACTCGTTTTTAACGTAACTTTTTCGTTATTAATCCGTTTAACAAGTTTCTTACTTTTTCGGAATCGTCGTGAAATGTATTATCTTGTAAAAATATAAAATGAGTATGTAAAAATTCGGATTTGGGACAGAATGTTTATGCTTGTTTGATAAGTCCATTTTTGATCTTTTCTTTATACTTTATTACTTTTGTATTTTACCACAAGTCTCATATATCATATACTTTATAAATCATACATATGTGATGTCTCATTTGTCCATAATAGTCCTTAAGTGTCCAAGTTACCAAGGTTAATTAATTTATGATAATACTTAAGATCATAACTTTACTTAAGAAATCTCTAATTTACTAGTTTTGTAAATAATCATTTTTACATATAACCAAGTGTGTACAAGTGCATTTCTTTCCATAGGACTTTATTTTAGTGTTATATTAACATGATTAAAAGTCCATAATCAATATTAACATGACTTATGTATTTCTTTAAGTTGAAACATATTATGAAGTTATGAAAACCCCAAATTTACTCATAATCATGTTTACTCCAAAACCATATGATACAACATTTTACCATCACTTTTAACATGATATATGTAATAACACCACATATATAAAAGTCACCCATATGATCATTTCAAGTGAAAACCTCATTTTCTTGATAAACTCCTAAATGGTGATTTAAGCTAAAAATAGAAATTACACATGCATGAAAACTTATAAAATGAAAGTTACAAGAATATAAAGAGTTCAAGTGAACCTTAAGATGAATGATGGTGATGATGAACAAGTGATAAACCCTTGTTTAATCACAAAACCAAAGCTTGCACAAAGAAACCCTAGCTTTTCTTAATAGAAACCCTAGCTTTCTTTCACTTGATTAATACTTGGAAATGCTTAGCCAATGCTTGGATATACCTTAGAATATCTTAGAATATGTGTATATAGAAGGGTATGGGTTGTAGAAAATTTGATATGGGTTTGTGTGGTGTGTTGCTTTGTGCCGTAGCATATGGAGAGACAAGGGAGGAGGTTTTGTAAATTTTTACCAAGTGTTTTGTGTATATGTGTTACCTCTTTCTAGTAATGCATGTATATAAGATGTAGATGGTCAAAAAGATGCAATAGTTAGTCAAGGAACATGGTATGGCCTTTAGGGATGGTCCTTAGTCAAGTAAGCTAGGTATGGAGCATCATTAAAGAAGTAAGGTGTTCATTTGACCAAGTTGCAAGTTTAAACTAAATTTTCATGTATATCTTTGTACATGATGCAAGATTTTCGGCAAAACAAAGATGTGCATAATATATTTTAGTAACTTTTATGTATTGGGTATAAAAGTGGGTATTTGTTGAAGCGTAGGAAAGTTTTTGTGGTTCCGGGAGTGCCTAAACGCAATTTATCGCGAAACGTATACACTTTACGTATCCGATAAAAATAAAATGAACAAAGTTAATAATTATCCTTAAAATAATTATATAACCCTTGCTTGATGTAAACCTTTAATTGTTTGGTGCCCGTTTACATTGAACGCTAATTTTTGGCGTACGCGATTTAACT
Organism: Tanacetum coccineum; assembly: GCA_026074375.1. NCBI lineage: Eukaryota > Viridiplantae > Streptophyta > Magnoliopsida > Asterales > Asteraceae > Tanacetum > Tanacetum coccineum. Next base: position 41,129 of record BQNB010017660.1, on the reverse strand, counting down.
TAACGTTTACAATTTTAAGCAAACACGTACAATAATAAAAATAAATAGCACATTTATTGACGTCGTCAAAGACTTGAAAACACAGGGTGTTATAGACTTCCCCCGTTAAACGAGCCTTGTCCTCAAGGCTCACAATGCAGCACTTGACGACGGTGTGGTCTTGGTGAAGAGGTGTGGATATTTCTTCTTGAATTGGTCTTCACGCTCCCACGTGTACTCAGGACCTCTCTTGGAGTTCCATCGAACTTTGACCAATGGGATCCGACTTCTCTTCAACCGTTTAACCTCTCGGTCCACTATTTCTACCGGTTCCTCAACAAAATGAAGTTTGTCGTCCAAATTAAGTCCATCCAACGGAACGGCTAATGGTTCGTCGGCATGACACTTTTTCAGATTAGATACATGAAATGTATTATGGACTCTGCTCAATTCTTCTGGAAGTTCAAGCTTGTAAGCAACTTCTCCAACCCTTTCTATCACCTTAAAAGGTCCAACATACCTAGGGTTCAACTTCCCCCGTTTGCCAAAACGTACAACCCCTTTCCAAGGCGAGACCTTAAGCATGACCTTGTCCCCGACTTGGAATTCCATTGGTTTACGCTTCAAGTCAGCATAACTCTTCTGTCGGTCACGAGCAGCTTGCATCCTTTGCTTGATCTGAATGATTTTCTCAGTGGTTTCTTGGATCAGTTCTGGACCGAGTATTTGAGCTTCTCCAACTTCAGTCCAACAAACAGGTGAGCGACACTTTCGACCATAAAGTGCTTCGAATGGTGCGACAAGGGACGGGGTTGTTGAGGGAGGAACGGTAGGACTAGCGAGGTCGAATGGAGCAGAAAGCGAGAGCCGAGACGTGGCTCGAGAAACCGGCGATATTGCGTAAAAAAACCGAAAAGACGAAGGCTAGCGAAAAAAATGAGAGGACGGAGTGTCCGAGCGTAGCGGGTTGTTGATAGAGCGAGTTGGCCGCTGACTCTTGATGCTAGCGTGATAGCTATTGTTATATGAGAACTCGACTAATGGCAAATGGTTAACCCAACCCTTTCCAAAGTCGATCGCACAAGCACGCAGCATATCCTCGAGAGTTTGAATGGTCCTCTCGCTTTGCCCGTCTGTTTGTGGATGGTACGACAAGTACTCATACCCAAGTTTTGTACCTAAAGCACTCTCGAAGTGACCTCCAGAAATTTGAGGCGAACTCCGGGCCACGATGCAAATGAATTGAGACGGGGTATCCCATGCCTTCGTAGACCCACTTCCTTTAGGTACAATCTTCGAGTTTATCTAAAGGAGTCGGTCTCTCTCATTGGATGAAGATCGCTAGACATAGTGATCCTTCCAACGATCACCCAAATTGTGTCATAGCTTCGAGATGTCCTTAGGAAGTTTCGTGCGAAATCCCATAGTGATGTATCCCACTTCCATTTCGGTATCTTGGGTTTACAACAATCCTGATTGGCCTTTGAGTTTCGGATTCTTGGACTTTAGCACCGGTCCAAGCACTTGTTTAACATAAGTAGCATGTACGGCCTTACATTGTTGGGCCCACCATATAACTCTACATGTCTGGTACATTTTGTCCGGAAACACCGGAATGGAATAGAGTATTTTCGATTTGTGGGACTCGTGCAAGTAATTCACATTCGGACAAATCGCCATAACAAGGTAAACCAACATCCTGCCATAAAGAGCACAGGTGGTTCCATCCGCACGTGGTTCCAACTTTTGTTCTCTAATAGCTTCTGGAAATTTAGCATTTTCAACCAACATTCCCCCAACGTCTTCACTTTTAATGTTCTCGGGTTTTCGCGCTTCGGTCTGAGCATTTAAGATCTGTTTGGGAAGATCCAAACTAATAGTCATAACCAAAGCTCGAACTCTTAGCGGTGGTTCTCGTTCTTTCCTGCTTAAAGCGTCAGCAACGACATTTGCTTTCCCGGGGATAACAGAAATAACGCAATCGTAATCACTTAGCAACTCTTACCATCGTCGTTTGACTGTCATGTTTCAAAACTCTTTTTGATCTAAAATGTGTTGCAAACTTTTGTGATCGGTGAACACCGTACACTTAGTTCCATATAAATAATGTCTCCAGATCTTGAGAGCGAACACCACTGTACCAAGTTCTAAATCATGAGTTGTATAGTTCTTCTCATGAATCTTCAACTGGCGGGATGCATAAGAAATCACTTTTTCTCTCTGCATTAATACAGCGCCCAAACCTTTCTTCGAAGCATCGCAGTATGCGATGAAATCTTCGCTTCCTTCAGGTAATGCAAGGATTGGTGCACTGCACAGCTTTTGCTTCAGCACTTGAAAAGCTGCTTCTTGTTTATCGCCCCATTCAAACTTAACCTTCTTCTGGGTGAGCTTGGTCATAGGTTTGGCGATCTTTGAAAACCCTTCAATGAATCTTCGATAGTATCCAGCAAGACCTAAAAACTGACGAATCTCCGTTGGTGACTTAGGAGATGTCCAATCTTTAATGGCTTCAATCTTGGCTGGATCCACATGAATTCCTTCACTATCGATCACATGACCGAGGAACTGTACCTTGGAAATCTAAAATTCATATTTGGAAAACTTGGCATACAACTTCTCCTTCTTAAGCAATTCCAAGATCTGCTTAAGGTGTTCTTCGTGTTCTTTCTCGTTCTTCGAGTATATCAGAATATCGTCAATAAAGACAATTATGAATTTGTCCAGAAAGGGTTTGCACACTCGGTTCATGAGGTCCATAAACACAGCAGGTGCGTTTGTCAAACCAAACGGCATAACTTGAAATTCGTAATGACCATAACGAGTTCTGAAGGCAGTCTTCAGAATGTCTTCTTCCCGAACCCTCAATTGGTGATAACCTGATCTTAAGTCAATCTTCGAGTAGACACCGAATACCCATGGAGCTGGATAACATAGTTCATCAAATCTTGGGAGGGGATACGGTTCTCAACCGTTAAGTTTATTCATTCCCGATAGACAATGCACCATCCCAGAATGATCCGTCATTGTCTTCTTGTACCAAACAAGACCCGAGCTCCCCAAGGATGAGGAACTTGGTCTTAAAAAGCCTTTATTATCGGACAGCTCTTTCAGTTTCTCGATAACTCTTTATCATTTCAGAAGGCTCCATCGATAAGGTGCCCGTGCTACAGGTGTCCGCACCCGTACCTAAAACAAATTTGAAACTCCACTTTGTACGAGTCAGAGGAAGTACCCGGCAAGTCCTCAGGGAAATACTTCGGAAAGTCTCGAACTAATTGGTACGTGAGATCCTAAATCGCTTCTTCACGCGACTTATCTTAACCCTCCTTGTGCATTGACAGGCCACAAAGATTGATAATCCTTTTTGCGCATGTACTATCTGTGATTTCCATGCAACGAAATGATATTTACATTCGTGTCGCTATTCCCGGTTTTACTTTCCGTCACCAGTATGATTAAGGTTTCATTTCCTCCAGGGAATGTTGGACAATTTTCTCGTACACACAACTTACCGCTTGGTACATCGACAACCAATCATACCGATTATAGCAACGGAAAACAAACCCAAGTCGACTGGTATTAAGTTTATGTTGAATGGTGGTTTTTTGTTATGAGATTCTCTACTGGCGAGAAAAATTCGATAATGGGATTGTTTATTCCCTAGGTCGACATAGTGATGTGTCTTGCATCATCGGCTTAAAGATTGGTATAAGATTATGACAACTTTATAGTAAGACGGAGTGAAGGTCTGCATATTTGATAGGGTTAACTAATTTCCAATTTCCAAAAGTAAACGCTTCTATGAATACTCACACAAAACATGATAAAAGTAGAAAATTGTTTCTTCTTCCTTAACAAGAGTTTTTTAGAGTGACTACTACACGGCATGTACCTTCCAGAATTATACCAATTGATCAGACCATCGTATATATTGAGGCTAAACATGCTTTCAACATTTCGTTCAAAATAACTTTATAATTTCATATATTCGAGAGAGTAGTTTCGTAAGAGTAAAGTAAGGAACCTAAGTTAATATTGACGAAATCCTCATAATATATAATTTGAAATCATTCGTACAACTGAGATTCTAAGGAAATACAACGAGAACATCCTAAGAAATAAAGTTAAGATAGTTCCAACTTAGGTTTCGCTAGGCAAGCGAGCCAACTTTCCTTTTAAGCTTCGATCCAACCTTAATGTTGTTAGGGCCTTGATCGGTTTCCTCCTCCTCTTAAGGTATCACCACTCCATGTGCCTAGTACCCTTCAATTTGGTTTTTAATGAACTTTGGTTCTTTCGCTCTGGCAATCCCTCTTGGTGCCTTGTTTCCCACATTCATAGCCAAAAATAATCTTCTGACATGTCCCACAGTACCCTTTGGTTATTAACAGCAATGCATTTCCTGTACCCCCTACATTTCACGGCGATGTTTGACCAAATTTGTTGCATTTATAGCACTTTGGAGCCACGGGAACCGTCATGGTGGTAAATGGCACTTAAGCACAGGGTCTAGATTCCCCCATCAAGTTTCTTATCACCAATCCATTAGTGTATGTATGCCTGCCATGTTTTGCCTCTTGATTTGTTGTTGTTGTTGATTCTGACTATTTCGGGAAGTGTTTTCAAACTTCCTCTTGTTCTCAGTCTGGCGTTCAGCAAGAGTGCTGATCTTTTTATCCACACGTTTCTGGAACTTCACTATTGGACACTCACTCTTGAAGTGTCTCAGACTTCCACACTCATAACAGGCGTGAGTTCGTTGATTCCTAGCAGCAGCAGGATTCCTACAATCCTGGGTCATGTGGTCAACCTTCTTGCAATTCCCGAACTTTACAGTACATTGCCCATTGTGATTTCCTTCCCACTTTCTCTTGTTGTTAGCATTCTCTGCTACCTTGCATTCTTGTTGTTCGGTCTGGCTTATTGACTTACGGGCCATGTTGGTTTTCGTCTCATAAATGGCAATAGCCTCGATAGCATTAGCCACTCGCTCGGCTATAACCCGCTCAATTTCCTCAACACTCATCCCTTGATCAACAGTTGTCATTGTTTCCTGAAAGTCACAGGGAACAAAATGTATATGAAGTTTCATTCAAGGGAAAATCATGACACTCCGTGATCCCTACAAGTAGGTAAGGTGAGACCACGTTATGCATAGATATAAGATAACAGCAACCATAGCATAAATAAATCCCCATCGTCCAGTAGCATGATCATAACCAACAGCGTAAGTTAATACTTAATACATCATTTTACATGAGTAAAAGAGTACATACAAGCTTTTAATTAACACTACAAACCGAGTAATACCTCACGTTAAGTGGTAGATACAAAATGAGCTACACTGACAAATCAATTTGTCCTATGGCCATGGTGCCTCTCAAGATTCTAGATGCTAGACTCTTATGTTATCTTTAAGTGACTCCCATTTCTCTGGTGGTGTGAATGATGACGGTATGTAAATGCAACATCTCGTAATGCCTGCCTTAGCAGATGGTGATCGTGGAGTATGGTGTTAAATAGACATCCGTACTGTACGGGATTTGGTCTTAAAAGACAAGATGATATGGTGTGGGTGGCCTAGGAGCAGACTCATCAGTCGTAATTGCCTCTGCAGTCCTCACTTGAGGGATAGGATCATACATGTAGGTACAGTATGAGCAGTGGTCGACTAGAGCTAGGTGCCCTCCTCCTCCTCGTCCCTCCTTATCCTTCACACCATCAATCATTATCGTTGTCATCATCAGATGACCATTATCATAATTGTCTCATCCGTCGGCAGGATGGTCAGCAGGATCCTCCTCAGGGTCCCTCCTTATCCTCTTCGGATAGAGACAGCAATGTAGTCCTGGTGATGAAGGCAGTAGGTGAGAGCATCAGCAGAGTAAAGTCTGATCCTTCATTAGTCCTCTAGCTCCTCATCAGAAGCTCAATGGAATCTCCATGGCTCGAATTAATAAAAACAACGTGTAGGAAACTTCAGCAATAATGAAAACATAACCTCTTGCAGGAGCACAACTTAACTTATATAAAATATATTTATAAAAGCTGGTAAGGTAGATACGATAACACTTATGGCATAAATGGAATGATGGTAAGTAAATCATATTCCGATAGTCTTAAGTTTAGGTAGCGCTTAGGACCTACAGAGCTTATCGACTACCCTTGCCTAAAGACATATTCCCCTATTTATATAAAATACATTATATAAATATTGTAGAGTTGTTCCAAAGAATACAAACTCATCTTTGTATATACTACAATAACCCTCATAGAAATATACGTACTATAAAATAACACGTATATCAATTATTAATGCATCTAGTCCAACCAACTAAAGCAACACGTAGTGTATTCAATGAATGTATGCAGCATATTATTTCCCGTGTAAAAACCCATGTATGGAATTCCGTTGTTTGAAACGTTTTATAGCCACAAAAACATTTGACCTGGTTCTCTAAAACCTTTGCTCTTGATACCAATCTTTAAACACCCCCAAATTGGTCGCAGCGGGAATATGGGTCCGGGCGTGTTTACTTTCATGAAATCAACAACACAAAGAGATAAAAAACGACCAAAAAGTCGTTTGAAAAACAACATTGGATTATAAGCAAAGAATTATTACATAAGCTCGAAGCTTAACTTGTTCACGTTGATTCAAAATACAAAGATTTTAGCCCATAAACAATACACAAAATGAAATGCGACAAAATCTTTGAATGCATGACATCCAAATCAAAACCACCAATAGATAGCCATCAGCACCTTGTGCTATTATCCCCCTGAAAAACAGTGCTTTTAGAAACAGTCAACAATAATTTTGGGAATTCATAGTTTGATAAATTCATAATATTGTAGACCGTACAAGATCTCATCAAGTGTATGATAATGCAACATGAAAATTGTCAGATATCATATAAATGTAATTACGATGCTCCTAAGCTCATGACAACTGATGCTTACATGTATGTATGCCAAAATAATTGCCGTTTGCCCGTGGTGATTTTTATAACCCGCAACATCCTATGTCGACATGGGTAATAATCTCTCGTATCACTGGTGATAGCTACTCCACCCGAACGGGTTGTCAAACCCAATAATCTATTTATATAACATCCGCGCTCAGAAAAATTTAACATTTCATGCTAATGGAGCTCATATTTGGGTTAACGCTACTTAGGCAACATGTAACATAATGTGAAACTTAACCACTTGTGTCCCAGTTTGTAAAAAACATTGTATGTTTTTCACCCCAAAACCCTTTATAGAAACAAAAGTACAAGTAAAACGTGGGGCTATGAAAACACCTTGAGTGAGTAAAGCTAAGTGTATCACAAATAACAGGCGACACGCGAATTGATCAATTCAACCTAAGTAAATTAAGGTCATTGTAAGTACTTAGTACTTAGTCCTACAACACAACATGAATAAAATCTAATAGTTTTTACATTGTACTATCGTTCGGGCCTAACAAAATAAAAGAGTCATGACCATGACGTTCGAGGAGTTAGGACACCTTTAAATCGTAAATCCAACAACTCGTCGAAACGCCATCCTAAGAGGCCCTCATTATGAACTCCCTAGTAATATAAGTACTTGATAACACATAATATTCCTATATACTCAATCACCAACTAATGGTTTTTGGAAAATTGGTGTTTTAATAAGTAAAAAAACGTTAAATTACCGTTTAAGTAAAAACGCGTAACTTTCGCGTTTAAAACCCGATTCTCGCGTTTCCTTATGTCCATCTTTTCGTATCAAGACGAGTATCATAAATTGTATATTTTAGGAATTTCGGACCTACTGTGAACAGTACCTTTAACCTGTTCACAAATAATCAGACTTGAGCTTTTATAAAAAACGTATTTGTTCGTCGTAAAACCCGTAAAGGTCGTATTTTATATTCGTTTAGCTCCGTTTTTAATGATTCTTCGATGACGGTCTCGTATTTGAAAGATCTATATTATTTATGAGGTTACAAAAATATAACTTTCTGTCATGGAATAGTAATTTTATAAAAATAGTTTTTTATAAAGTATTAATTGTCGTAAACTTGCGAAATCACATAACTCGTTCTTATTAAATTGAAAAATTACGATTCCTTATCATTTTGGAATCACTAAAAAAATGTGTATTATTTTGTTAAAAATACTAACCCTTGCTGTTTGTAATTTTTATAAAAATTTTTTATAAAAATTTACTTACGACATCGTTTATTAACGTATAACTCGTTTTTAACGTAACTTTTTCGTTATTAATCCGTTTAACAAGTTTCTTACTTTTTTCGGCATCGTCCGTGAATTCTTAAAAAATCTTGTAAAAATATTAAAAATGAGTAGTAATAAAAAACGGATTTGGGGACAGAATGTTAAGCATGTTTGATAAGATCCCATTTTTTTGATCTTTTCTTTATACTTTATTACTTTTGTATTTTACCACAAGTCTCATATATCATATACTTTATAAATCATACATATGTGATGTCTCATTTGTCCATAATAGTCCTTAAGTGTCCAAGTTACCAAGGTTAATTAATTTATGATAATACTTAAGATCTAACTTTACTTAAGAAATCTCTAATTTACTAGTTTTTGTAATAAATCATTTTTACATATAACCAAGTGTGTACAAGTGCAATTTCTTTCATAGACTTTATTTTAGTGTTATATTAACTTGATAAAAGATCCATAATCATTATAACATGACTAAGTATTATCTTTAAGTTGAAACATATTATGAAGTAACGAAAACCCTAATTTACTCATATTCATGTTTACTCCAACACCGAAATGAAACAAAACATTTTACCATCACTTTAACATGATATATGTAAACAACTCCACATATATAAAATGTCATCGCCATATGATCATTTCAAGTGAAAACCTCATTTTCTTGATAAACTCCTAAATGGTGATTTAAGCTAAAAATAGAAATTACACATGCATGAAAACTTATAAAATGAAAGTTACAAGAATATAAAGAGTTCAAGTGGACCTTAAGATGAATGATGGTGATGATGAACAAGTGATAAACCCTTGTTTAATCACAAAACCAAAGCTTGCACAAAGAAACCCTAGCTTTTCTTAATATGAAAACCCTAGCATTCTTTCTACTGATATACTTGGAAATGCTTAGCCAAATGCTTTTATGGATATACCTTAGAATATCTTAGAATATGTGTATATAGAAGGGTATGGGTTGTAGAAAATTTGATATGGGTTTGTGTGGTGTGTTGCTTTGTGCCGTAGCATATGGAGAGACAAGGGAGGAGGTTTTGTAAATTTTTACCAAGTGTTTTGTGTATATGTGTTACCTCTTTCTAGTATGCTGTATATAAGGAAAGAAGCAGTCAAAAGAGATGCATAGCTAGTCAAGGAACAATGGTATGGCCTTTAGGGATGGTCCCTTAGTCAAGTAAGCAAGGTATGGAGCATCATTAAATGAAGTAAGGTTGTCATTTTACCAAGTGCAAGACTTATCCAGAATTCACATTATAATATTCATATCTGTTGTATGAATTCCGGCAAAACAAGGATAATATGATATATTTAATGTAACTTTTATTTATTGGGTATAAAAGTGGGTATTTGTATTTAGAAGCGTAAGAAAGTTTTTCGTGGTGTCCAGGGAGTGCAAAACGCAAATTATCGCGAAACTCTACACTTAACGTATCCGATAACAATAAAATGAACAAAGATTAATAATTATTCTCAAAATAATAATATAACCCTGATGATGTAAACATTTAATTGTTTGGTGCCTCGTTTACATTGAACGCTAATTTTTTTGGCTGATACGCGATTTTAACATATCGTTAACACTTTTAAGTAAACACTACAATAATAAAAATAAATGAGCACATTTATTGAACGTCGTCAAAGACTAGAAAAACACAGGGTGATATAATATCGACATCGATTCCGTTGAACGTCTAATGTAGAAACCATAACAATATCGACCCTTCCGTTGAACGTCTAATGATAATCATAACGATATCGAACACGTCCGATGAACGTCTAATGTATAACCATAACATATCGACTCGTCTGTTGAACGTCTAATGTAAAACCATACCATACCGACTCATACGTTTTTGAACCTCTAATGTATAACCCTAACATCTCGACTTCGTCCGTTGAACGTACTAATGTATACCATACATAGCGACTCTGTCCCGTTGAAACGTCTAAGTACATCCATAACATATCGACTCGTCCGTTTGAACTATAATGTAAAATCATAACATATCACTCGTCCGTTGAACCTCTAATGTAACACCCGAACATCTCGCCTCCGTCCTTTGAACTTCAATGTATAACCATACCATACCGACTCATACTTTGAACCTCTTAATGTATATCCCTAAATCCTTGACTCGACCGTTGAACGTCTAATGTATAACCATACAATCGACCGTCCGTTGAACTTCTAATGATAACCTACCCATAACACGACTCGTCCGTATGAAACTTTTAATGTACACCAATAGTAAATCAGTAAATGTACTTGTGTTCAACTATTAAAAATAAGCAATGTTCTCACCCCAAAAGATGATTTAAAACAGTAAAGTAAGGGCTATGAAAACTTACCTTGTCGGTTAATCGTCGAAGATTGGAAACGGATTAAGGCACGTCAAATAGCGACTCAATCAAACACCTAAGTATAACAATTATTAAGTTTACAATCTAAGATTAATATATGCAATGAATTATCTAAATGGTCAAAAGGTATTGGTCGTTTAAGAGTTAACATTTTACGTTTTCAAAGCGTTGATTAAACCGATGGCTCTAGGGATGGCTTTAAAATTATTAGTACTTATATACAGATTTATACTATTATGCTTCGCAATTTATATTCACTCGTCCAGGTGATTTGTATCTAAGAAAATATAAACATTATTTGCGAGTTACTAAGTACGGATATTTTCTCATCGCGCTTATTTATTTATACCGTGACGTTGACTGCTTAGTATAATTATCGAATTTATATATCACGGTTCGCTCAACTCGTTTAAAGTATATCTTTTAATCCCTCGACTCTCCAACTAATAACACATTTTTAATATGAAATTTTTATATTTTATATTTTATAACTTTTCATGTTTAAAACCCGAATAGATTTAAATATTTTTAACGTTAAATACATTTTATAAACCGCGTTAAATTTACTCACTCGTTTAAAACTTGGTTTTGTTGTTACCCATTCCATTTGAGTTTCGACATGGGACGGCCCCAACGACTCAAAAATACTCATGCTTCCATACTTATTTACATCCTAAATTTATAAGTTATATCCCCATATAATATAACCCACTTGCGTTATCTCTTTATCATATAAACCCACTTGTTACTTGTCCCTTCCCTTTTTTTGACTTTTGGGTCGAACCCAACAGTGGGGTGACAACCACTGTTGTGGTGTCTGCTCTATGTCCCACGCACCCTTATAATATTTAGTTATGTTTGCTTCTTCTTCACATTATATACACACGCATGAATAACTACCTTCCATGAAAATCCGCATGATTCTACCCTTAATATATTAGCCACTGAATAGGTGAAGGTCGAACTAAGGTGGTGATGGTTGTGTGTTCGCAGCCCTACTGGCTGCAACAATGGCAGCAGCTGCTACGAACCACAGCAGCAGTAGCTAGGCAACGACCATGGTATCAGTAGCTGGGCAACGACACAAAGGACAGGAGCTCATCGCAAAAACCGTAGTTCCAACAGCGTTGGCAGACCACTGGGTTATGCTTGAGTACGAGTAAGGTACGCCTCCTGATGCCGAGCATCTACGAGGCTTGGATATAAACTAACGAGCATGCCCTTGCTTGGTTTGCTTCAGGTCTGTGACGCACCATCAGCGAGCCAGTGGCTTGCCATGGTTCGTCTTGGGTTGCTTGGTCAGACTTACTTTACACGTCGATGTTACACCCAAGAAGTTTTACCATTATTCACGTGAAATCCCCATGCTTATTAGTCCATATTATACTACGTACTAGTTTAAAGTTATTACAAGTTCTTTTGGTTCGTTACTAGTTACTCACGTATCTCATGTTGTTTACTAGATTTTCGTATGCTTTGCTTATTTCATGCATGGTACGACCAAAATTTTCGTATGTGTACGTACATATTAGTCACGTTTGGGTTACAGGTCGTGTATCATTCAGGCAAAGTCAAGATTTTCGTTAAGCTACATGATGAATGACATGTTTAATGATAAACTACGAGGACGACTTACCGAGGTCCAAGTTTGCCAATGACGGGGAAACTGATGGTGATAAGAAGCTCGAACCACTCTTGGTTTCCACTCCTTGCAACTCGACGTCTACTTAGCTCTTGTACTCCACAATAGTTCTCACTCGTATAGTATGGTTTAATTCTTGATTTCAAAGTTTGGTTATGCTACAAGTATGCATGCATGGTTTCTAATTTATACTCAAGTATTCGCTTGGTTACTGGTAGATTACATATGAGTGGCCCTATACTACTATTGAACCATAGTAATAATTCTAATACTGTTTTGGAATCACTACTGTTCCTTATCTATTCCATTTGAAATTGTATCAGTTGTCTTGGAACGTATCATGTGATAAGAGTTTTCAATATGATAAAGTGGGTAGGGTAGTGTGTAAGGATTTGTGATGATAGTGTTTTCCCATTATTGTATGTTGGTTGCTATATGTATTTACATGTATATATCTGATATGGGTTTTCATATGTATACCTATGTAATTTATTATATCTTTGTTGAATTTAATTAAAAGTTGTCATTGTTATTAATTTGGTTATGGGTGGTTTTATAAAATGCTTCAAGTAATTTGCTTCATTTTACAAATGTGAATTAAGTATGGTTTTTATTGCTACTCGTTCTAAAATACCCTTTTAGACACCGAGTAATAATGGTGATATTCGCGCGCAAATTAAACTTTTTATGACAAAATAATGCGTTGACAACCATAAGACGACTTCTCGTTGAAAGTTATTGGTTAACTTGCAAACTTGCATTACATGATTTTTACTTAACGCAATGAGAACCTAATTTTTCCTTACGAGGTGTCACATCCTCCCCAGGTTAGAAGATTTCGCCCACGAAATCAAGACGTTGTAGGAGATTGTGGATTTGCGAAGGTGTTAGGGTAATTGTTCTTAAGCTGGTTCTTACATACCCCTCATGAACGTGTTGTTATTGGGATGAGCCCTCCCGACAAAATATTGGAATGTATTCGTTGAAGTAAAGACAAAATCTTCAATTATTTCCCTTTTTCCCCTTTTTGTCTTATAAATATTTTGAACTAATGTAATTCCGTATATGTCCTCATATTTTAGGCTAACAATCTTCCCTCCTATTATGTGGACATACAGAATTCTTACATGTTCCTATCAAGTACAAATACAACATGTAAAATGCACTACAAAGGCGTTCCAAATGAAGATGTCGTCTTTTTATTCTAGTCTGGATACTTGTACCTTAGCATGGATCTTCAGCTGGATCTCCAGCTTGTACTTCCCCAAAACAGCATCCCTATTTGAGCTGATGTTTTGAATAATAATAAAACACCCCCTTGGATGTAGCTAGAAAAAACTTCTATTTGACATTTACGTGCACAACGGAATTTTGTAGAAGTAGAAAACCACATTAAATACTGCAAAATCTTGTCATTAGGTCTTGGTGAATATTTGTTCGGGGGTACATGCGAGAAATCAGCAATAGTTCTTCTCACGTATGCAGTATACTTCACAAACCATACTAAGTAAAGTAGTCTACACTACTTCCCCTTGGAAGTTGACATGGTAACATCAAAGTTAACTAAGTATCTGGATGTACACATTTTTTCCAATATGATGGTTGCGAAAAACTCTCGGATGCATCTTTGTCGTGTACGTCCATAATCTCGAGAAGTTATTTGTCATAAGCATCAATCTTGAATAGTTAATAAAAAGAAATTGAAGAACTTTGAAGGATTTTGCTTAGACTATGAAGTACCATTGACGTTCTGAAGCTTTAATTTATCCCGTGAGAATTGCTGATTACATCTCAACCTTTAAACTCTCTGGCTAACTTACCAACCTCGTATTCTGTCAGCTATTATTATGATCATTGGTGAAGTAAACCCGTATACCAAAACTTGAAAATGAAATGTTGAATCCCCATATTTGGTACTTAATATTGTCACTGTTGTTGATTGAAGAAGGCTGCAAGATTAAAAATCTTATAAGTACTTATACCCTAAGTCCTCATAAAGTATAAGAAGTACACCACCTCTTGAAATTATCACCATCAACATCTTGCGTTGGGAAACTGTGTATTCAATGTAACTCATTTATAGGATTGCTATAAACCTTTGAGCACTACAATGTTACTCCTTACATCAGGAAATAACTAGATAATCCAAGTCTCAATCATAGCTGTATACATTCAAGCAAGTCATCAATCAATAGATTGGGTTTGAAGAAAAGGGGTAGAAAATAGAAGGAAGTCTCGATGATAAAATAAGTAGACGCCTTCGTAAAACCCACTTCAATCACAAATAAGGGATACCAAATCAACTTTTTGATCACTTGTCACTAGTAATCCTATAAATCTTTAGCCGTTTTGACGTTTTAGTGAATCTTATTTGGATCGTTTTTAGTGTTATGTATCGTGTTTGTTGTGTTGTTGTCCATGAATTTTGTTGTTGAACTAAGACAAATGTTGTTTTGAATTGTCGTTAACGGATCAACATCGTCTAGTCAAACTTGTCTTGATAGCGTATTATATCCGGCTCAATCATCATATCGTACTAATCCAATAGCAACAACCCAAAATAATAAAAAATTTGGCCTGCTATACATCCCATATGGACGGCTCAAATCGTTAAACCTTAAACGCCATTGCATTCAATTATAAACTGCACAATTGTTGGGCATTGCTTCATTGTGTCCAACCAGCCAAAAACCCTAAGTCATAGCCCAAACTACATTTGTAGTACACGGTCAATTGGGGTAGGGATATAAGTAAACTCCAATCCCTATAAGTCGTTCATTACCCCTGACCCTAATCATAATTGAAAAAAACACAGCACACCAAATCATCTCCAAAAAATTGAAGATCTAACTTTACTACTTTTTATCTCCTTGACACTTTTTTGGTTTTTAGATCGCGGTACTAGATTCACCGTATTAGGAAAAACCCTCTTCCTCAAGTTTCAAACGCCATTTCTACTTTCTTACGTTCACATCATCAACTCAGAGATGATAGACAAGGCTTTATGGTCTTTGTTAAGAGGGGAATATGTTAGGGTTGATTGTGTTCAAATTCGAAACAAAGATTGAAATAATATCTAGTTGTTATTTTTCCTTTCTTTAATTTTGTATCATTTAATAGTTTTTTGGTAATCCATAAAAAGGACGTTAGTTGATGATGTTAATTATAAAAATTTTAAACAGTTGTAAAAGAAAATTGAACAAGATCTGAGATATTTTTAGTTCTATCTCGAGTATTGAGATAGTATGGTGGAGTTGGTGTGGAGATTTGGGATGATGGGTTTAGGGTAGTTGTGTTGGAGTGGAATTTGTTTGGGTATATATTTGTAAAATTGTTCGAGATGGCTTTTGGTTGCTAGTGGGTATAGGGGTGTTGAATGTTTTTGGTTTTTACTTAGTGGATGAGTCGTCGGAATTGTTGCGTTTTTGGAACTCTGACTCAATGAGTTACCGGGTTCAACCTCGGTAATACCGTGTTGACTAGTTTGGGTTGTTTGGTTCGAACAAATGGTAGGGTTGGTCGGTTCCTAATATTGACTATTGAGTTGTTCGGTTTAGTAGTTCGATTTATGAAGAAACAAGTTGTTCGGTTCCTCTTGCTTGTTCTAGTTGTTTGGTTTCCAAGAGTGTTAGTTGTTCGGTTGCCACATGACCAAGTTGTTCGGTTCAAACTAGCCTTTAAGTTGTTCGGTCCATCCTTGAAAACAGGTTGTTCGGTTTCAAAGAGACACAGGTTGTTCGGTTTGGGAGTTGTTTGGTTCCTTTGCTTGGTTGTTCCGGGTTCCAACACAAGACTCCAAATCGTACACTCGTCCTTGTCTTCTTGTCTTCTTCATAAACCACAAAAGAAGCTAACTAGATAAGCTTGAATAAGCACTTTTAAGACATGTTTCTTCAATAAGCCACAAAAATGTTTAAAAAAATGTTGTTAAAATAAGTTGTCACTAACAAAAGAAACCACAGCTAAGCCAATAAATGAATAGATTGACAAACAGTAAGCCCAGCGGGGGATTCTATGAACCAAAAAAACGTGTATTTTGTGGACACGAGTAAACCAGAAAATAAGCAAAAGAAAAAAATAAGTCGAATCAATAAGCTCAAACACGAACCACAATGAAACACTAAAGCCAAAACTCCATAAAATACAAACCCCACACAATTTACAATACTCCCACGGTTAGCTCTTGATACCGCATATGTCGTAACCCGGATCATCTTTTTCACTTCACCATTTGATTTGATAAGGAAAAATAGATAAGACTAGAAAATGAAGAAGAGTAGAGAAGAGGTTTAAGAGGAGAGAAATAAAGAGAGAAATGAGAGAATGGTTATTACAATAAAGTGTTGGGAAACACATAAGACCAACACCACACTCATCCACAATTGAGAGGGGTATTTATTACTTAACCATGATGGGCTTTGTTGGGCAGAATGGTATTTGTTTATTGTGTCAAGGCTAGGGATTACTTTGGCCTTAGTACGTAACGCGTAAATTATTAGATTTATTAAACGAGCCCAGAGTCCTCGTTCTAGCCTATTACAATATTTATTAAATAAATACAATACACATGACATAAGGACTAATATTCCTAATGAACGAACTTCTTGTTCGACTTAATATTTTGAGGCTAACAGACACCAAGTATCCGGATTTTGCTGCAGAACCAAGAAATGTTCGATTATGGTTGGTTGTTGATGGTTTCAATCCGTTCAGAAGAAACACTTTGTCTGTCTTAAGCTGTGGGCGGGATACTAATTAACTTACAATTTGCCTCGTGGTTATGGTTGAAAGAGCGTTCCTTTCATGCGGAAGTTGTTATTCCTGGCCCATACAATCTACGGGCAAGGACATTGATGTTTAGTTGAGAGCCGGTGATTGATGACCTAAAAGGATTTATGAGCAAAGCCAAGGTTGTCAAGACTATAGAGTTGCTACAGGCCTTAAGTTCTCCAATATAAGAGCGATGGTTTATGGACGTTCAATGATTTTTCTGCCAAAGTAGTTTGTCTGGGTGGAATGAGTGGGCAAGGTACGAAAGGCATGCCCTTACCATGATTGAAGAAACTCCATATGGTGCGTGTCGACTAATTGTGTTAGGCAAATATGATTATGTTGGCCACCAAAGATTCTTTTATAGATGCCTTAATGGTGGAGGCTACTTTAAATTAAATGGTGAAACAAAGACGAAGATCTTCATAAAGAATTTAGATGGGATGCAATCATGTATCAAAACTTGATAGATTTGCCCTGCGTAGTGAAGGGTAAACTCGAGGATTTTAGGGAGTGTCTTGTGAAGATAAAAACGTAATGTTCTTGTTGAGCTGGATACTGGACTAACATGATCTATTTTTCTTACGAGCTTGAGTGGTTGGTCTTTTACTTACACTAAAACTAATTTTAGTGTCTTGCATATCGAAAAATAATGTGTGGAGAGTTTTTAAACACCTTATTTGTTAATGAATGACAACTCTAAAGACACCGACAAGAAAGACAAGTACTTGAAAAGGCTCGGCATTCGAGTAGCTTGTGGCTCGGCCAAAACAAAATACAAGAAGTGCTCAAAGACCTGGCTGTTTTTCTTTACACTAGAGGACAACAGAAAAAAGTTTTGTAAAGTTTTTCAAAGGTGTTAAAATACCTGATGGGATTTTGGATCCAACTTCAAAGCTCCCAAAGTTTTGATAATGATACCAATATAAACAGGCCTGATGTCTCATGGAGTTATGGTCATATAATGATGGCAATCATTTATTCCTTTCGGGACTTCAGAAATACTTGCCAGACGTTTGCAAATCAATAATTGAGACTTGGTTTATTCTTTCAATAAGCAAATATTAACACCCCCAAATTGGGTTGCCAGCGGAAGAATGAGTCGGAGCTGTTACTTTCATAGGATCAATAGCACAAGGATCTGTGAACTCTGACGCAAACGAGACATTTGATATTTGATAATTGGATTTAATAAATGTTGTTCAAATGCTCAAACGGCTTAACTTGATCTCCTTGAAAATTGTATAGTTTTTAGATCATAAACAAATATCCCAAAAATGTAATGCCTTAAATTCTATATGCAAGACTCCAAAATGATTTGACCACGCAGTGTATTATTTGCTCTTGTACTCTTGGGACCTGAGGAAAACCTTTGCTTTAAATTTCAACTAAAGTTGGTGAATCATAGGTTTTTGTAAAGTAATGTAGGACCGACAAGAATTTCCCTGATTATGCAAAATGTGTACCCATTACTTAATGTAATTACGTTTCCCTAAGCATGACACTAAAGCTCGACATGTATTAATGCTTATAAATATTGCAACATTGCCCTGTGATGATGTCTCACATGAAACATCATAAATCGACTTGGTATTATAGTTGGTTCACTCCGTGACACAGTGAAGCTACTCACCGGGATGGGGAGATTCAATCCCAAAATAGATCTTATTTTAACATTTCAAGCTCACACAAAGTAATTGACAGTTAAATAGATAATGGGCACAGTGGGTTTATACGCCAACTTAGGCAAAACATCGTAATCTTTGGATAAATATACCTATCTGGTTCTAAATTTGTAAAACAATGCATCTGGTTCTCACCCTAAAAGTTGTAAATCATTGATATAGTAAAACATGGGGCTATGAACTCACCTTAGTGAATAGTGTCGATAATATGAATCAAGTGAGTGAGTCGACAAGCGAAATCCAAACGCAACCTAATTAAAAGTAGGTTGTATGAGTATAATGTACTTAATAGTACTACATCACAAGTTATATAGTTACACCACCACCTAATAGTTTTGTTTAGTTTTAAATGTCAAACAATGTATTAAAAAACGTACTTTAGTGAATAGAGGTGTTTTTATTTGATGTCCCGGTTAATAATAAAGTGTGGTTTTCGTTCTCACAATTTATTACTTGATATAATACATTGTTTTAATATTATTATTGGATTATTATAATGATGTTATTAATTGGTTTATTTGTTTTTTTTTTATTGAAAGAAGTGCTCAAAGTAAAAAGTAGTTGCATTCGGTTTTATTTAAAAACCTTATATCTTTATCGTTAAGCTCCGTTTTTTACGTTATTTATATCCATGGCTCCGATTACGAATAATTTATCAAAATATTATATTATAATATTTATGCCCCTAATAACCAAATAGTTTAAATTTTTTTTTTAAAATTTATATTAAAACTACTATTTATTATAAATAATCGTGTAACCTTCCACAAAGTCATAACTTTACTATATTTAATTAGTTTCGCTTGTTCTTTATATGTATGATTAGTTATTCAAAAGTATATAGGGTAATAATTTTATATTTATATATGGTTTGGTACTGTTATGAATGTCAACAGTGAGTGAAAAGTTTATTAAAAAAATAATTTTTTTGATCTTTAAATTATTGATAGCGTTTTTTAATTGTATCTGTCGATTTTAATTCGGTTTTAGTGATTCATATGTCCAGTCTTCATAATTTAAAAGCTCTATTTGTGAAAAATTTTTTTCCAAACAATATACTATCTGTGAACAGTAACCTATTTTCTATTAATTTTACTTTTATTAAAAATACTTTTTAACTTAAAATTGTAAAGAACGTTTCACCTTCATTTTAAATTGTTTTTAAGTTCTTACATGTTTGGAATTCGTCATGAAAAGTACTATCTTTTATTAAAGATATTCATGAATATATCGATGAACAGTTTAAATACTTTTGTTAAAATACTACTTTAATCCATTTAATTATTTGTAAACTTTAAAAATATCTTATCTCATTAATTATTGCTAGGTTTTTTCTAAGTTTCTTATTTGCTTACGTCTCACTTGTGATAAGTCTAACTTGAATAAAAGATATAATGTATACCAGTTTACAGAATTCAACCAGTAGGTTCCCCTTATTGTTTGTTACATGATCTCATTTTATACACCTGTTTCTATTACTTTTCTCTTTACTAAACCAAGCACAATGTCATCTATTACTTATTAAATTAGCATAAACTTGATATTATTTTTAAGTCCTTATATTTGTCCATGGATAATATGTCAAAGTATGGCAAGTCTCTTATGATCTTTGTAATAACTTTTGTAAAATAAAACTTTCAATAAAAATTAATTTACAAGATAAACTTATAAAGTTTAATTTCACTTATATAGAAGTTTACTTCACATTTTAAGGTATCATTCACAACAATAATTAGTAAGATTCGAATTATAGATATATGATCGTAATATTTCCTAATAATCATAAAATGACACCTAGGTGGTGATTAACATATTGTAAATCAAGTATGTTAAACATGGGAAATGAATATTGAAGATCGTTAAACTTTAATTGAGGACCTGAAGGTTTTATGGGACCGGAAAGGTGTCGAGACTATAGACGTTGCTTCAGGCCAGAAGTTCAATATGAGAGCGATGGTTTTATGGACCATCAATGATTTTCCTGCTCGAAGTAGTTTGTCTGGGTGGAGTGGGCAAGGTTACAAGGCATGCCCTACATGTAATGAAGACACTCCATCTGTTCGTGTGTTAAGCAAAACAGCTTATGTTGGCCACAGAAGATTCTTAAAAAAGCCCCATAAATGGAGGCGTTCACTTGAATTCAATGGCCAAACCGATAACACAGATCCTCCTAAAGAATTTGGCCGGGATGTAATCCTGGCTCAACTTGATAGATTGCCAACGCGTGTGAAGGGTAAACATCCGAGTCATGGGGGTGTGAAGATAAAACGCAATGTTCATGTCGAACTTAACTGGACTAAACGGTCTATTTTTTACGAGCTTGAGTATTGGTCTTTTCTTTCACTAAGACACAATTTAGACATCATGCATATCGAAAAAAATGTGTTGGAGGCCATCTTGAACACTTTGTTAATGAATGATAAATCTAAAGACACCGCCAAGGCAAGACAAGACTTGCAAATGTTGGGCATTCGAAGTGGCTTGTGGCTCGGCCAAACCAAAAACGGGAAGTGCTTGAAGCCTCAGGCTGCTTATTCTTTCACACCAGAGAACCGAAAAAAGTTTTGTCAGTACATCAAAGGAGTTAAACTACCAGATGGGTTCGGATCATGCTTCAAGCACAAAGTGACCGATAATGATACAAATATAACGGGCCTGAAGTCTCATGACTGTCATATAATGATGCAACGTTTACTTCCTTACGGACTTCAAAATTACTTGCCCGATAAGATTGCAAAACCAATAATCGATCTATGTTCCTTGTTTAAGCAAATCTGCTCTGCAACTTTGATGGAGGATGACATGTTGAAAGCTCAGAGCAAGGTGGTCGATATTCTGTGCAATCTCGAGCTCATATATCATCATGTTTTCCATAACATTATGATTCACTTGGTTATCTATTTACCTTTAGAGGCTCTTGAAGGCGGGCCTATTCGCCCCCAGTGGATGTTTCCATTTGAAAGATTCATGAAGAAGCTAAAAGGTTATGTAAGAAATAAAGCTAAGCCAGAAGGTTCGATTGCAGAGGGTTATGTTGCAGAAGAAGCATTGACTTTCAGTTCTCATTATTTTCGAGATGTTACCACGAAATTTAATCATCCTAACCATAATGTGGACCCCCTCCCCCAACGTGTCAGTTTTAGGTGTTCCGATCACTATGTAAATCGATTGGTTTACGGTTGGTTATTCGGTTTGATGCCCAAGAGTTGAAGAAAGTGATATGGTATGTACTTCACAGTAGTCCTGAAATCGACACGTACCGGTCCCAGTTCAAGAGGTACTCTTTTTTATTTTGAAACTTCTTTTTCTTAACTTATCTTTTCGACGACTTATTCTAATACCATGAACGTTTTTCAGTAAATTTCCTAACAAAGACATGAAAGAAGAATTCCCCAACTGGTTTGGGTCGCAGGTAAAATTAGACTTATTTTGTGTACTTAACTGTAAAAATAACGATATCATATTTTGTGTTCTCTATCTAATCCTATCTTCTTCATAGATCCGTCAACGTCACGTAGACAATAACCCAGGTGTTAGCGCAACCAGTGAGTTATTCGCTTTGGCTTGTGGACCAACACCGACTCCAATCTCAGTCAACTCTTGCGTAGTCAACGGTGTGAGGTTTGTCGTGCACAGCCGCGATGAACGTCGCACAACTCAAAACAGCGGCATTTGTTCGCCTGGTGGGAAGGACGAAGAAATGTATTATGGTCAGCTTCAAGAAATCCTCGAGTTATTGTATTTGTCGTTCAAAGTTGTATTGTTCTGAGTTAAGTAGTTTGACACTAGCAACGAAGGACGTAAAGTCAAACATCTTGTCCTTAGAAACAACATGACACAAATCTTGACAAAAGGTGAGGCGTTTAAAGATGATCAATACATTCTCGCAACACAAGTCAAACAATGCTTCTACCTTGAAGATATGGCCAGACGACAACCCCACTGGAAGGTCGTCGAACATGTGAATCATAAAAAGTTTTCGGACGGGGGTGTCATCGTGGTAGAGGAAGATCCTGATGTTATACATTTTGACAACTCATCTGATCTCCCACTTTCTACTAGTTTGAATGACTTGGATAATGCGACCTTGCATATAGATGGTCAATCAACGGAGGTTGACGCACCGCCAGATATCATTGATCTTGACGAAGACGATGATATTATTGATGATGAAGATGCCCTTCCTCATGATTTAGCAGATTCTGATGATGAAGACCTCGTCAATGTTGATGATGATGATGGTGTAGATGTTGTTTATTCTAGTGAAGAAGAAGATTGATCTTGAGTTGTAACTTGCAAAAGACACTTATATATTTGAATGAATGAATGAAATTGTTGTGGATTGTTTAAATGTGTATATTTATTTGGATATGTATGTATTTGGATGTGTGCATGCTTATATTATTTTGTTCATGAATTTCTATATGTTATCCTAATTGTACTTGTACAGATGTCAGCGGATGTGGCACGGGGCCACGGCGGTGACGGTGGCGGTGAGGATCGTCCCCCTCCACACCATGTACCCAGCGGTTGCATGGGTTGCTTTGCTAACCGAGGTAAGAATTTCTGGATTATTGTAATACAAGCATAAATTTGATACATATATTGAACTTGCTTGCCTTTAATTTTTATGACTTTATCACTCACTTGATTTTGCAGGCAAAGGCAAACGAAAGCCCAATTGGGTGGCAGGGCAGCGGGCAGGCTAAATACCCGCGATAAGACCCGAAACCTCTCGTTAAAGGAAATCACAGATAAAAAAGGCCCAGTCCCGATCCAGTTTGAGGTGCGTGACAAACAAACCCTTATGCCTCTGGGTGACCATGCGGCTCATTGGTCTAGCTATATCGGGGAGGTCATTAGGGGTGTGCCTTTGTACTACCCTTCTTGGCTGAAGGTCCCGAAGGAGCGAAAGGCGACGCTCATTACAGATATTAGGGTCAGTTATCCTTTTATGTTTATTTCATTATCGTGTTCATTTATTTAATTGTGTATATTT
Source organism: Tanacetum coccineum (assembly GCA_026074375.1). NCBI lineage: Eukaryota > Viridiplantae > Streptophyta > Magnoliopsida > Asterales > Asteraceae > Tanacetum > Tanacetum coccineum. The sequence goes on along the minus strand of BQNB010017660.1, from coordinate 17,444 downwards.
ATCTAAATTCGTTTCTTTATTTATATCATATAAATAAATAAACAAATTTAAATTAATATATAAATTATATCTCTAACTCTGTCTTTGTTTTGTTGTATATGATTGCAGACCCAGTTTGATTTGAGGCCGCACATGGAATCCCCCTACTGGACAGAGATCGAAGCCGGCATCCAGCAGCACTTGCAAAAAGCGTACAATACCAACAAGGCTGCTTTCAAGGCCCAACATTGGGTTATAGACCCCCAGACCAGGACTTACAATGTGGAGAAGATCAGGTGGGCACGTCCCGAGTCCATTACGACGGTAGAGTGGGATAACTATATTCAGATTTGGAATGATCCCGGGAACATTGCCTGAGCCGCTCAAAATCGGTAAAACCAGGCAAAGAGCACGGTCATATCTCGACAGGGATCCCGGTCGCTTGCTCGCCTTCTAGATGAGATGGTAATAAACATTATAATGCTTTGGTGTGTTATGATTTGTCGTTTTTAATTTGTTTCATCTTATATGCGTGTGTATGTACAGAGACAGAGCTCGGCCACTTAGGAGAACCCGTCGCTGATTGACACCTTCTTCATGGCACACACTGTTAACGGGGAATTCACTCGAGATGAGGACCGCCTTATATATGTAAGTTTTGTTTCAAAACACACACTTTAATGAATTATCGAGAATAATGTAGCAACCCGACTAATATATTAACTATCTTGTGTTTTTGTCGCTACATAGGAGGATGAGGAGGCTGGAGGCTACGGGCACCTACACTGATGATGAGATCAATCGCTTGGCTAGAAGGGGTAAGCAGCGAGGGCACATTCTCGGTGTTGGTAGGGTATTGCCAGCACGGGCCACAACCAACCCAAGTACGCCCGCGTCTGAAAGCACGCTCAACAGCCTACACAAAAAGGTGGACTTCATGATGAGTCTTTTCAAAAGTGACTCAAAGTACTCTGATATGTTTTCACAGTTTGAGTCGGGTGGTGCCAACGGGAGTAGCGGGTGCGAGGACGACGAGGAGAGTGTCGACGATCAGGAGGACGAGGATAAGGATGGCGATGGCGATAGTTAGTTGTGTTATATATGGGTTAGTATGCTACATTGTTACTTTATGTTCATCTTGGCGACCTGTATGTAAACACTTATTTCCCTATACTATCATGTTGAATATTGACTTGTAAGCCCCGTTTATGATTAGGAAGCAACGTTTTGTAGACTTATTCGGATTTTGGACGATTTAGCTTTATTATGTTTTGGTTTTGGTACAAGTTGTGATGTATTTGTATTGCATTGATCCGTTATATTGTATTGTGTTTTAGTACAAGTTGTGATGAGTTTATCAGGTTTTGGGACAGGTTTGATGTTTGGTAGATTTTTTCGGGAAAAAATCCGGAAATCGCCTGCTGTGCAAGCTGCATTTAAAAAAAAATGCAAACTATTCCCCGACGACATGTCGCCGGGGATAATGCCCAATTAACCAATCGCTTAATTAAGTGTCGTAATTACTTAATTTTAACTAGGACATTCCCCAGCGACATGTCGCCGGGGAATATGTGCAACGGTGGCACTAATTACTTGACTGAAAAATACGTGGGACCCACCGTGTTGCTGAGGATTGTCGCTGGGGAACGTATCCCTAGTGAGCGTTCCCAGCGAACATTCCCCAGCGACAAGTCGCCAGGGAAAGGTATCCCCAGCGACAAGTCGCCCGGGAATCCCCCAAAATGTCGCTGGGGATAGCGGTTAATGTTGTAGTGATTTACTTATTTTACTAGCTTGAGGTGAAAAGGTCATATTAAAAGATGCAAATTTTTATCTTGTGACAGTAAAAAAAATCATAAATAATACACACTAATACACCCGTTGTATATACGAACTCAAACTTTATACGGTTTCACTTTGCCTCTAGCTTCTTGCTAGACGGTCTAATAAAAATCCGCATTTTAGAAGATATCAAGAACTCAAATATTTTTTCTAACAACTGCGAAAATAGCATAATTTCTAGCCCTAAGCTAGCTATAATAAGCTATGGCATTTGGTGACATGAATATTTCATTTCAGCAAAATATAATTTACATAGAGTTAAACGTAAACGAGCAACCGATAGCTTTTAATAAACTATTATATTTCTCATAGAATTTTGTTGAGTTATATCCACAAACATCCTTTTCAAGGGTATATCCTTGAATCTTGATTAGTTACAAGTGTATCCAATAGGGACTTGTACCGCACTTGATGCATTTAATTTATCTAATGATGTTTGGTTTTCAGATGTGGTTTAGGATGTAGATTTTTGGCCTAGTAAATATACATGGTGGCAAATCTATTATATGGTTTTCTTAGGTGGCAACAGTAGATAGATAAAATTGTTGGAATTGAGTTTGATAGAATGAGACATCATATCATAAGTTAGGTCATGGTTTCTCTCCATGTGTCTCGTCTTTCATTAAACAACACAAAACACGAATGAATTTCTCTCTCGAACAACAGTGGAGCAAATCATTTGGTCTTCTTTTGTATAGTCGAAAAGGTTTGGGATTCTACCTAAATAATTTTAAGTGAAATATCGATGTGGTTAATTTGCGAATCTTGTTAATTGGCTTGACAGCTTGATCAAATTAAACACCATAATGGTGCTTTCATTCCTGTGTATATCCTAAATCGTGAAGGGCAAGTGTTCAGATCTCTTTACAAGATATTATTAGCATGTCACTAGGCATGAACTAGCTTTGTTAACTTAGATATACCGAGAATAAGTCGATCACTCGAGGCATATACCAACCGAGGGAGAGGATATAATCACAAATAGCTAGTATTCAATGACGTACTACAATTAATATCAAGTTGTGCCACTTGTTCAACATGTTGGCGACTAATCATTTAGGATTTTGGGTGTTTGTAGATTGAATAATCAAGATCAATAAAGGCAAAGAATTTAAATGTGGCCAGGATTTGATTTGGGCGAAATGTTATAAGCAAAAGGACGTACTCTTTAAGAAAGAGATGTATGCATTATGTTTTGGGTCGGCCACCATACAGCCTAAATACTGCTCATTAATTAGGTTTAATTATTACATTAGACTAGATTCATTTGTGCTCACAAATACTTAGAGTGAAAGTGTACGTAAAGTGTTCAGGATACATTGTACTCTTACGGGTTCTAGAAACATTTAAACTTATCGAAGAATACATGCAAGATCAATACGTAAATTAATGTGTGCATGCAAGTTTAAAGAAAGCAAGAGTAAGTATTCGGTTCATATATAAACACAAATTTCTTACTAGCAAAATATGTATACTCGAATTATTACCTCCCTCGGTTAACATCTAGTTAGATTTTTTTATCCAACTAGTCAAAGATATTAAAGGAGAGAAGGTTTTTTTTTTTGTCAACTTAAACGTCACCTCAACGTAACTTTTATTGTCCTTTCTTCTAATCCGAACAGTACTACAGGAGAAATCATGCGAATTATGTACGTTTCATAAGACAAGCAAATGAAGAAAAGGTTACCCCTATTGGTACCCCCTGCTCCATGAATAGTGCCAAAAAAGTACAAAAGATTCCTTTTGTACCCCCCTTTTTACAGTGCAACGCAGTTTTTTATCAGTTTCTGTTCCGTAATTTTTGACAGTTTCATACTTTTGACCTGTTAAACTTTATATTTTTCGTTCCGTTTTTTCCGTGTCACAGTTTTATAACATATACAAAATTATAAAAATACAAAAAAAATAAAATACAAAAAAAAAGGGGAAAAAACCCAGGGGGGTACAAATGGTGATTTAGGGGGGTACATATATCATAAGCCTGAAGAAAAACCACCAAAATTAACTTTACATTTTTATTTTATTTTTGTTATTTTATCATTAAAAAACGTCTAGAATCTTAGAGTCTATTGATGATTGATTATCTTAGAATGAAAATTATGATTTGAAAACATACAAAACGAAACATGTTTTGTTTCTGGATCAATAGTATAAACTTTATCATGATGTTCGGAAATACATTATCATACGTTGCAAAAAAGGGTATGTAGTTTTAATGAATTATCTTTCGTTGTAAAACGGTTGCAATTTTTTTTTTGTCTCTTGGAATTCTGTTGCAAATTAAATTTGCTAAAGCCTTTTTGCAATAGTTGGAATCCGTTGCATTTTCGTTGCAAATAGTCTTTTGCAACGAATTTATATGGTATTTGGACGGTTGCATTAGACCGATTTTGTTGTAGCGATATGGACTTCTCTTTAGCAACACTAACCTGCTTAAGATTCATAGAACACATTTAATACTTGTTTTCTTAACTAAACATTTTTATTTAAGTGATTCGTAGCAGGGCCGTTCCTAAACTTAAAAAAGATTGAGGGCTCTGGACGAAATCACATATTAAGGCCGTTTGAGGAGAAATGTTATATATAAAGTGTCACAGTCTATAAGACATAATGCAAAATAGTTATCTAAACGTTCAAAATATGTCTCATTTTAGATATTTTCTCATATAAATACATTTTTCTTCGAGAAAAATATGTGTACACATGCATATAATTGTTAACAGTACGAATTTTGGGGCGCTTAAAATTTTTGAGGCCATATGCCGTCGCTCACTTTGTACACCTTCAAAGACGGCTCTGATTCGTAGATTATTTATTAAAAATCATCACCACTAATTTATAATGTAATCTTGTACGGGGTATAATCTAGACATGATTTGGAGAGAATCCAAGTCAAAGGTATCCTCTAAATTTAAGGATTAATATTATCTTACTACAAATTAACGTTGGGAAGACATTTTTTTTAGGTCACAAAAGATTCAACAAGGAATCGATAAGAATCTCCCAACAACGACCAAAACATTCTCTCCTTAACGCCTCCCTCTCCTCTGTTTTCTCCGACCAGTGGACGGACGGACGGACGGAGGCGTACATCCACCACAACGCCCGTACGTTGGTTCACCGCCGTAGCTTTTTAAGGTACCCTTCTAGCCATGATTTTCATCTTACATTGTGTCCTTTGTTTTTGTGCTTTCTAGATTCGTTTCATTCTTTTCTTAACATCTTTGTTTCGTGTTCTAAGAAGGCGAACAAACATGGCAATGATGAAACCATAGAGTTAGCAAAATGATTTGTGTCATTCTAGTCAAAATCTGAAATCGATAATTTATGTTGGATTACGATAGCATATTATCAAATCATTTCAAAAGATTATATCAATCACGGCAAGTCAAGAAAACGCAAATATCCTAGAAAAACCTCGCAAGATTGTGCTCTAGTTGGATGCGTCGACAAAAAATCAACAGAACGATAACATAAAAAGGAAATTTTCCATGATGGAAACCATGGTTCCTTGCTTGATTATATCTTAATGACATTGGACTTCTTTGTTTGATACTCGTAATAGATATACCAACATGGCCATCAACCAAAAGGTTGTGTGATCAAGGCCCAATGTCGAAAAATAGGTCTAAAAGACATAGTGTGTGTGCGTGTCTTTGCCTTAATAAAATTTACAATCTGCTAAAAGTTTTTATTATTTACAGACTACTTCATAGGACAAGCATACAACGTTATATGGATCACAGACCAAGCTTTGAGGATATTAGGGAGTCTCTCATAGCCATCTCGTATTGTATGCCTGAAAGATTTTCATGTCTGACTGGTGAAGGCAACGGTGTGGCTGTGGCTACTGAGACTAGAGTTGAAACAGGCGTTGATAAAATGAGATCCAAACTGATATCTGTCGCAGCTTCATGGTAACGATTGCAATGGCCATGATGATGTTTAAGCCTTCCGCCATTTCAACAAGTTCGTGTTAGTATCATGCTTTATGCTTTGATCTTATATATATGGGTGGTGATCCTATAAAAATATAATTCATGATATATTTAATAAAAACAACACCTCTGTCTCTAAAGACTTGGGATGGAAGTTTATATATAAATCCGGGTTTAGTAATACATAAATATATTCAAAATCTAGTTTAAGGATACTTGTTATTGCTTTCTGAGTATCAACTTGTTCAGTTATAGGAAATCTTGTCTGTGTTACATATCATTCTCTACTTTGTAAAAACCTGCAATGTTGGCTCTTTCGGCCATTTGAATCTTTCAGTTGAAAAGGGCCGTGCTTATAGAATGTGAAATATACATACTCATACATTGACGCGTGACGTTAAACAGAGGTATAACGAAATTAGATTGAACATATTTCAACTTGTAACATGATTTGTAGATAGATCAACTTCAAACCTTCGAATAATAGCAATTATTTAAAACAACTGAGATGGTTTCAGTTAGTCAAAGTTGAGGATGAAACGAAAAAGAATTCGTAGGACATCATGTATGTTCAAGTCTAATGAGCAGCATCCTCTTCTTCACAGAACTTTGTGTACTCTTTCGAACCCATTAAAGAATCCAACTCTGATGGGTTACTTGGCTTCACCTTAATCATCCATCCATCTTCATATGGGCTCGTGTTGATCTTTAACATTCACAAAATTTGCTTGTTAGTCGTTGAGAACATAAACATATAAGTAGGTTTGACGTATAAGGTCAACAAAGCGCTAATAGAAATTGAAATTGACATGTCTTATTTTACATATACAAAAAACAATCCATTTGACCCTCAAAGTCAAACAACGTATATGTATAATGAAAATATGCAAGAAGAAGAAGAGATGTCGAGTATTACCAAACCAGGAGTGTCGGTGAGTTTTGAGTTCACCTCAACAATCTCACCAGATATTGGAGAGTTAATGTCACTGGTGGCTTTGACACTTTCTACTGCTCCGAATCCTGAAGCTTTGGTCACTGAGCCTCCAGTTTCAGGCAAATCCACAAACACCACCTCTCCAAGATGATCCTGCATTTATTTTTCAATTACAAGAACTTTAGGCTACAGTGGTACTTATACAACTATATTCAGCAGTCGTAACATAGCATGTTCGCAACATGAGATTTACGCCCATAACAAACTAATAAGTCCAATAATATTAGCTAGTCAAGCACTCAAGCTCCAGCATATTACGCAGTTTATCTAATATATCAGCGTTAATCTAGTATATCATGTCTATCTAAAAAAGAGGTTTATGCAAATTCATCCTAAATGTGCCATGAACCCAAAAGATGGTCAAGCTTATGCCTAGTAAAACTGAACTAAACTAAACTCATATAACAATACAAAATGAAAGCAAGTTAAAGGAAAGAAAAAGAACCTGAGCATGGTCAGTGATACCAACAGTAGCAACACCACCTTCATGTTTCACCCATTCATGTGAATTTGCATACTTCAAACCATCCAATACTATATAATACACCCAATGCACATATTAAATACAATATAGTCATGTTGAAAACACACATAAAGTGAGAAAATACCTGAAGAGAAGCATCTTGAAAGAGGTGAGAAATGAGGTCTGGTAGCAGAGGATAGCTTTAGAGCATTGGCTGTAGAAGAAGCCCACATTCTAAGAGCCATTTTAGTCTCTGTGTTTTTTGAGTGTGTGAATGTGGGTATGGGTTAAAAAATAAGATATGATAGAGATAGAGTAGTGCCTGGTGTGTTTTTAGAAAGCTTTTTGTTATCTTTAGATGAATGGTGAGCAATCAAGGCCTCATCCTGTGAACTCTTTTCAAAGGCTATTTGCTTTTCTTTTTCTTTCATTTTTCCTAAATTAATGTTATTTTAAAATATCTATTTTAGATTCATATACATAATCTTTTCTATGTTTTAAAACTTACACTATTTGTTTACATGTATTACAGTATTTCCTTAAGTTCCTAAAAAATACAGGACCACCAAAATTTAGAGGTACAAACTGGATTTTCTAGCCGAAAAAGTGAGATCCCGAATTCAACATATGCTATAAGCCTATAACCAGTGCACACAGCTAAAAACAGAATAGAAGATTGAAATTTCATACACGTATCTTGATTGATCATTAATCAATATAAAACAAGGTCAAAATCTTGGCGATACTACATAAATCTTTTTACACAAAGACAAACTACACCTCAAGAGCATCGTCTACAAATCAATTGATTTAAAGGCAAAAAAAATGAAATCGTTACATACACCTGTAATAAATGATAAAACCAAAGCAATAAACATAAGGGTTATAGTTGAATATTTTTGTTTCCAGCCTTTTTGAAAATGCCTTTCGAAAATGCACCTGGAACTTGACATGAGTTGGAAGCAAAATTGTTGAACCAGTAACAAGATTGACCGCCATCATTGGAGATTTGGAGCGGAGAAATGACAATAAGCCATGATTTGGCGCTTGATCAGCAAGCACAACCACCAGATTCAGGCTGGGATGAGCTAGCGCTTGAGGACTTCAAATTCACATCGACCATTTCTTCATGTTTTGTTGAGGAAAGTGTTTCCATTCCTGGTAATGCAGCTGCGATTTTCCGAAACAATGCCTGTAATAAAATGTAACGGGTGAGAAATTTCAACCGGAAAAGAGAACACTATACTAAGTTTTTAGAAATTAGAATAACCAGTTTTCCCATTGCCAGTGTTACAAAAGGTTAATGGCATCAAGTTGGATGCAGTCTATAAGAAATTCAATATTGAAGGCCATTTAAGATGTCCAAACACTTCCCTTAATGTATGCATCACATAAAACATCGCAAATTTAGATGGGACTAGGGCCCTATGATGAATTATGAATATCGCACACTAAGGCCTCAAAATAAAATATATCGTTCGTAATACGCAAACATCGATGTTTTAATGTATTCTACACTCAGTGGCTAACAAAGAGTTAAAGGGACTTGTTCCAGACGTGCAAAAACTCGTGTGTTTTAACACATCCGTAGATGTAAATGTTTGTGTTTGTTTCTCTCAATTTCTGCAGATGTGTAGGGATGTGAGATACCTTTATGTTGAACCCAGCTTTAGCACTTGTTTCAATAAACATGACCTTTAGCTCAGTAGCTTTCGCTTCTCCTTCCTCAACAGAGACTTGTCTGGGAAACCATAAACAAAGGACAACAATAACTGATGTGTAACTTCATCAACAAGACAACTGATAAACAAATAGGCCAAAAGCATCAAAATTCGGAAGATTACTTTCTACAGAAAACCATGCTCTGATGCACACAAGATTTTCTAAATCATTAAACCTTTGATGGTAAGTTTGCTGATCTCTGTAGACTTACTTACATTGTGTATATTATAATAGTTCACCTCATTTTTATATTTTACTGATAATAAACAGCTATCGGCAGCATCAGTTAACTAATAGAAATTACATGGCTATGAAGGATCACCTTTTGTCCACAAGGTCAGTTTTGTTCCCAACCAGAACAATGATAACATCACTACCCCTCTCAGCACGGACTTCCTCAATCCACTTAATAGTGTTAAGAAAAGTCTGCCGACCTAAATCACAGAAAACAGATATGGAAGTCATTACTTGGACTACATACTGATACAACAAAAAACCAATTGTGAAATCTTGAAATTTAGTATATTTTGTCGGACCCTGATTTGGTTCTGAAGATAAAGTGACTAAATATATTGTAGAAACCAAGTTTTATTAATTCATACTCGCAACGTCATAGGTGATGACTGCAACAGAAGAATCCCTTATATAGCTTGGAATCAGACTCCTAAATCTCTCTTGCCCAGCCGTATCCCTGAGATAACACAGTATAACTTGGTCAAATAATTGACAAGTGAATGCCCCACTAATAATGCACAGAAGTTTATTCACTTGATGATATGATATTTGCACTAAACAAGTATGTGATAGGTCTATATTTATAAAGTTGCAGAGTCAATTGTGACACCCACACGCCACTGTTTCTTTAAATCCTGAGGATACTGCTGATATATCTGGATTGGCTTCGCATAAGTAATGAAGACACCAAACAGAATCACATTTTACTAACAAAGTTACATGTGATATAATAAATTCATCAAGCATTCAATCCAATGAGTTTTTAAGAAGTTAAACTGATTACCACTGGGATTGAGTAAATGTTACAAAGGTTGAAAATCGAGACCAAAAGAGAAAAGTAGTGGTCACTTATCAAAAGTCAACATCTTTTGTTCTAGTTTTCTGAGATTAACAGATTTTAGTTGTTTATCATCACAATTAGAGCATTGGATTAGCAGTATCTGTTAAGGCATATGCAAGGTAAATGAAATGATATAAATATACATCAAATGGTACCATAAAAGTGGACATGTGAATCTATAACTGAGTATCAATAAACACAACAGGACAAAAACATGATCCCTCATAGCAAACTCAGTACATTAATGATACATGTATATTCATTGTGTCAGTGAAGATTCTGAATATCATAAACAATGAACACTTTTGAGTGTATGGATGGAGAAATCAGCCTATTCCTACAGTCCTACTTGCTTACTTTGAGCTGAAATAAGCACAATTGAAGGTGCTTATCTCAAATACCTTGAACATAAGCATAACCTGAAAAATTAAGCAATCCCAAACACCCCCATAGTCAAATATCCCAAATTATTGGTGATAAACCCTGTACTGTGTGGAAGTTTTGTCCTTAATATGTTAATGTTCTGCATTCTTATTAAGAAACAACAACATAGGAAAATAGCTACACGTTTCACTTTTACAGAATACGACTCTATCATTTTGCCTAAAATCGATGCTACTCATTTTTCCTATTTTAGATAGAAAATCTGAAATGCAATAGGTAAAGTAATCTATCTGCAAGGCTATCATATAGAAATAGATGTGTAATAAAGTTCATGAACTCACATAACATGATCTGAAAAATAATGAGAAGAACATATTACCACAACTGCAGACGAACAGTACGATCTTCAAGATACATTGTCTTCGATAAGAAATCAATTCCAATAGTTGCCTGATCAATATAAAACTCAATTTAGTCTAAGGTACATGTTATTGTGCTCACTCTTAATCGAACAACTCAATTTTAACATTTAAGCAGAACAGAAACATTGTTATAACTTTGGTATGATCTTGTAACATATATCTACAACAGCTAACGACATAATTCACTCCATTAGACAGCATAACACAGTAGCTCATCCGCCAGACAAACACAATGACACAACCAATGAAATCCTATAGATGCTAACACACTATTGCATCAAGTGTAAAAGGGTGACCTCAGTGCAGCAAAGCCTCAAGGCTTGGTTAATCTCAAGTATGATTAACCAATTCAACAGAACTCAACAAGAACAAAATCGGTGTAAATAACAATAAGACGGAATTACCTACAATTTAGAATTTCAGATCATTCATCCTTACAACCTCTTATCTAAAGAACTATATCTAGGTAAAATGATCATGATAATGCTATCATCATGTTATATAAATAAGTGTGGCATGCTAACCAAGCACTTACATCAGTCAGCAGATAAATGTGATGCGAGGACAATTTCATTACGGCATCAATTCAATTACTAATGGCCTTGTACATAGAAAACGAAGTTCCCTCCGATGGCGATTATTGAATACTAAAGGTCTTCTACTTAGGAAACTATAACAAGTAAATAATCATGAAAATGCTCTTACCTTCATATATAAATCTCACGTGTCATGAGGAGAGTCATATACAGGGGCGAGCCAGAAATTTTTGCTTGAGGGGGCACATTTCGATAATATTTAGAAACTACACTACAAATTGGTTCTTAGGGGGGGGGTAAATTACAAAAAAGCCAGATATTTTAGAAAATTTACACTACAGTTTTTTTTTTTTTTTTTGCAGGGGGGCACATGCCCCCGGGCCCCCTCCCTGTCTCAGCCCATGGTCATATAGGGACATAACAGACGAACTTCTTTTTTATTTTTGGTTAACCATCATTCCGGACCCGTACAATTATATAGATCTCAGCTACTCGATTGATGTACGATACAGGATCACTAAGCTAACAATAATGATATCAACACAAGGACCTGCTAATTGTATTCAATATAGCTATTTCACACTCACGCTTAATTTTAAATATAGGATAATTATATATTATCACGAACAAAACAAAAGTTTATGATGATATCAAAATACATCAAATCTAAAGATGACACAATTACTATCCGAATAGTAGATAATTAAAAGCGATGACAACTATGTACAGATACAATGAGATCACTGACTTGATCTCGAACTTGAACAAAACGATAGGATGATCATCGGTTCTAATAGCCGTCTACTCAACAAAAAACTAAATTATCTTAATATATATAGATCGCACGTCTCAATTATATGGCGGAAGGAATCAACTTAAACAGCATTAGCAGAAGGAGCACCTAATGTATTAAAAAGTGGAGTGATGTAAAAACTACACAAACACGCATCAAATCGAAGCAACAAACTTAAAGTAACAGGATTAAAAGCAACGGGATCTGCAAAATTATGATGAGATCACAGATTTGATCTGGATATGAATGAAAAGGAAATACCTGATAAGAGGTGTCGAACTTATCGTACATGAAACGAGTGATAATGCTGGTTTTCCCCACTGATTGATCGCCTAAGAACACCAGTTTGTACTTTGCTAGCGCTGATACTGGCGGCATTTCTTATTTTGATTTTGATTTGATCTGATCACCAAAATGAAGGAAGGTGTGTTTGAATGTGATTATGATCCAGTTATAAACCCTAGCGGATTGTGAATTGCGAAATTACAACACTTTGTTAGATTTGAAATTGATACAACTACGTACTATTTATTTGATCAATCAAGTCTTTGTCCACTACTTATTATTACACTGCATCAATAATTTTTTAATAGCAAAATGACACAAACGAAAACTTTTGACAACAAAGTTATTTTTAATCGTATGTTTTCCAAACACCGTTTCACGTCCCTCGTTAATACTTCGTGCAGATATCATCCATCCGTTAGTAAAATGAGGCAACATACGTATTTGAGGACGAACGGTGCAAATTTTTTTCCCGTTAAGTACTAACATTTATTCTTGTTTTTTTTTCTTACACATGGATGTATGGTGAACCTTTGCCTTTTTAAAAAATAAATTTAATTTTTTTTCAAATTTTTTTTTACTTTTTTTATTCTTTTTAATTTTTTTAAATAACGCAAGAAAAAAAAAGTAAATTAAAAAAAATTAAAAAAGTCAAAGGTTCACCATACATCTTGTGGAAGCAAAAAGACAAGACTACCCTTCCTGTTAACCCATTTTAGTACTTAACGGAGAAAAAATTTGCATCGTTCGTCCTCAGGGACGTATGATGCCTCATTTTACTAACGGATGGATGATATCTGCGCGAAGTATTGACGAGGGACGTGAGACGGTTTTTGTGTAAACCACAAGGATGTATTTTGCACTTCTCTCAATACTCAATTTTATTCAAAAAGACAAAAATACTCACGAAATCCCCAAGATTTACTACTTTTATGGATTTTTGAAATATCAAAAAATCAAAAAAAACGCAAGGTCTTTTGAAAATCCTTGTGTTTTTTCCATTTTATACAACCTTGCGATTTTTTGATTTTTGGTTTTTCGATATTTTTTTTAAAATCCGCAAACTTTTGGATAAATCTTGCTAGATTTTTAAAACCTTGCGAGATGTTCATGCTAATTTAGGCTAAAACGTGTTTATTTGTTATTTCTTAGTATTTATTTTAGCTATTTTCACTCAAAAATCAAATTTTCCATGAAGTCTGTCGAGCAAACCGTAAAAATATATATGTGTAAAGGAGTTGCATGGGAAAGAGTGGATGTTGTGTTGTAGTATATGTCGTTAAATTGTGTAAAACGTACGCTGATTTTACCATTGTTATCATCTTATTCATGTTTACTAGAAGCAGTATGTAGAGTCGGTTTAAGTCCAGAGATATAAAACGTTTTAAGTACAGATTCATAGATCCCCCTTAGTCGATTTATAAGAATCTCAAACTCACTCTGGTATTCCGCCACCGTACCCATTTGCAAGAGCTTAGAAAGTGTGTCCCGATCGCTGCTGCCCGATGCCATGAACATTCACTCGAAGAACAACAATTTTTTTTACAGATGAACAGTATCGCCTGCGTGAACAGTAATTCGTGAATAGTTTTTTTTGGAACCTTAAATCGAAAGCCCTCAACGAGGACTCTCAATGAAAGCACAAGTTGATACGACCCTATTAAGGGTTGTATCGGGATAGTAGCACCACTTCAAGCGTGTGTGAGCTCTTTAAAAAGTAGAAGAGAAGAACTAGAGATATTTTAATCTTTTAATTTGATTGATTGATTATAATGAAAGAGTACAAGAGTATTTATAATAGCTAAATGGGTCATTGGCCTATTATGTGCTATTATGACCTTTGACTTTGACTTTTCTTAAGATAACGATACTTTTCAAAGATAATGAGACTTAGCTATTAAGAGTCAAACATAACAATACTTATCCTAAACACATATCTTAACACGACTCCAACACATATCCTAAACATAATAACTAGAGATATTTTGATACGACCCTGTTAAGGGTTGTATCGGGATAGTAGCAACACTTCAAGCGTATGCGAGCTCCTTAAGAAGTAGAAGAGAAGAACTAAAGATATTTTGATCTTTTAATTTGATTGATTGATTATAATGAAAGAGTACAAGAGTATTTATAATACCTAAATGGGTCATGGGCCTATTATGAGCTATTATGACCTTTAACTTGACTTAAGGATAAACATTGACTTTTTGACTTTCCTAACACAAAGACATTCAACAAAATAGTCAAACATGATAAATACTTTCCTAACACAAAGACATTCCTAAACATAATAAACTATGATAGTTATCCTAAACTAAGGGCGTAACACTCCCCACTCATTCGAAACCACTTTGCCCTCAAGGTGTCGTCTAAAAAAATCTTGATTTCGGGATCCCATATTCTTTGATGAGCAAAAGAACCAGGACCAGGATTGAAGAGGGGAAATACTGAGGCTCCAAAAAGAGTGTAGTCCCATCTTCCGCTGCTGCAGCCAACACTCTTTTTCCTCTTCCGCCTTCTGCTGCCTTGGACATAACACAACACCCTTCTTCCGCCTTCTGCTACCCAGGGCGTAACACTTAACACTTTACGACTCTTATCGTCGGAAACATCTCTACCCTTCAATACCCTATTTTCTTGTGTACTTTCATTATTCCCGTGATCTGCTTTCTTTTCATTAACATTGGGGTAGTCAGTTTCATGAGCTAGAAACCATGCCTCATCTTCAATAGGTTGTCTCATATAGCTAATATCATCATTGTTAGTACCATCATCCCCTTCAGAAACTTGTTGATCTTTAACATTCTTGCCTTCTTCATCTTTAACGTTTTCGATCTCTTGATCATCAACATTTTTTCACTTCTTGTTTATCCTTCATGTTAAGGTCTTCTTGATCACCAACATTATTATCAACTGCTTGATTATTTTTGTTCTCAAAACGGGCATCGATGATAAGGGCTCTGAAGAAGGCTTCTCCTAAAGTTGTAGGATTCGACCTCAACAGTTTCAAAAGTTGTAGATTTGTGAAGCGTGCTTCCGCTGCACGGGCTAATGAAAAAGCTTCGCCTAAAGTTGTAGGGTTTGACCTTGAGAGTAAATATTGTAGAGCCGGTTTAAGTCCAGAGATATAAAACGATTTAAGTAAATATTCAGAGATCCCCGTTAGTCGATTTATAAGAATCTCAAACTCACTCTGGTATTCGGCCACCGTACCCATTTGTAAGAGCTTAGAAAGTGCGTCCCGATCGCTGCTGCCCGATGACATGAACATTAACTCGAAGAACAACAAAATTTATTTTATTTTTATACTGGAACCCTAAATCGGAAGCCCTCAACGAGGACTCTCAATGAAAGCACCAGTTGATACGATACGACCCTGTTAAGGGTTGTATTGGGATAGGAGTGTGCGAGCTCCTTAAGAAGTAGAATAGAAGAACTAGAAATATTTTGATATTTTAATTTGATTGATTGATTATAATGAAAGAGTACAAGAATATTTATAATAGCTAAATGGGCTATGTGCCTATTATGGGTTATTATGACCTTTGACTTGACTTAAGGATAAACATTTACTTTTTGATTTTCTTAACACAAAGACATTCAACAAAATAGTCAAACATGATAAATATTTTCCTAACACAAAGACATTACTAAACATAATAAACTATGATAGTTATCCTAAACCAAAGGCGTAACATAACGTGCACACCACTAACAAGAAACAATAGATCAAATATTATAATTATGTATCATGCAATCATAAGAAAACACAATTAAATTTAGCCTAACATTTTAAATAGAAGCGAAGAAAAACAAATAATCACACAATGCATAGAAATATTGAACTTTAGTCATCGAGTTTAGGAATGAAAAACAAGCATGATTACTCGCGCGTTGCTGCGGGGCGTTAATTTTCCACGTGTTACTGCGGGGCGTTAATTTTTAAAAAAAAATTGCGTTGCTGCGGGGCGTTAATTTTTTTGTATTTTGTATTTTGTATTTTGTGCGGGTTTATTTTTTTCGGTTTCATGTTTAATAGTTTGTTTTTTTCTTATATGGGCTTATGTGTTGGGTCTCATGTTTAAAGTTTTCTTTTTTTGGCTATATGGGTTTTTTTTGATATAATTTTATGGAATTACGTGTGCCTTAAATGACAATCGCGCGTTACTGCAGAGTATTTTTTTTATTGTATTTTTTGCAGGTTTATTTTTTCGTTCTTTCTAATAACTAACAAAATATACGTTGGCATTTTATGCAAATAATGCTTTTTGATATTTCCAAAGTTCTAATTAATTTAACTTCATAAACAATCTTCGTGTTATTGATATAGGAAGAAACGCCATGCCATCATTACATGCGTACTGAATCGTGTAAATTTGGAGTTGGGATGGGTTGTTTTTTGGGCTAGAATATCCAATGGGCTAAGTCAAGTAAAAATGCAATAATATGCCCGCCATAATACGGCGTCGTTTTATTCCACACATATCTTGGTTGCTCCATGACTAACAAACACATTTGAAAAGTTTTGCTCCATGACTAACAAACACATTTGAAAAGTCAAAACTATTTGTTTGTTTACATGCCTTCGCATCCAATTTCCACTTTGTCAAAACATTAACAATTTTTCCTCCTTACGTTTAGCTACAACTCTCATAGTATGTAGTATTAGCGTTGCGATTACTTAGAAATGTTGCGTGTTAAAAGGGCAATTTTGTAGTATAGCATCGGGTTACAGGAATTCACAGACGGACCGGTCAGTATACACACTTGGATACATACGATAACAAGACATCCCTTATACAACACATACACACATTTATATTTCATATATGTTTTTCACAGAAACTTCGTTTCCCCCTTGTAAGAAATCAAGCTAGCTAGATCAAGTCTGTGACACCTATTGCTAATGTATTTGATATTCACTGATATGTTTTGATGAATTTTCTTGTATTTCATCTTTTACTTCGACTCTATCATATCGAATAATGATAAGTACAGTAGTACTTTT
>BQNB010017659.1:45383-69576 GCA_026074375.1 Tanacetum coccineum | reverse complement strand
ATTTTACAAAATCAATAGAAAACCGTGAATGATTTGATTCGGAATCAGCGGCGAAAAATTCTAAAAAAAACTGAAAAATATCAATTTCTCATAGAAAACGATGGTTTTGGGCTTTGAAAAATCCTTAACCAGCTAAACGTGGATACAACGTGATCCGTCTCGTTTTTCTCTTCGATTTGAGAGGTCACGGGCCTAAAACGGACTTACGGATCAAAAGGTATGGATGTTTTACTGAAACCCTTTTCGTCACACAAGTTTTCTAAAAAAAAATTTCGTTCGGTCCAAAAAAAATTTGCTCGTTCGATTCCACTCGTTCGGTTCCGCTCGTTCGGTTCCGCTCGTTTCGGTTCCGCTCGTTTCGGTTCCGCTCGTTCGGTCCGCTCGTTCGGTCCGCTCGTTCGGTCCGCTCGTTCGGGTCCGCTTGTTCGGTCCCGCTTGTTCGGTCTCGCTCGTTCGGTTCCGCTCGTTCGGTCGGCTCGTTCGGTCCGCTCGTTCGGTCCGCTCGTTCGGTCCGCTTGTTCGGTCCGCTCGTTCGGTCCGCTTTTTTCACTCGTTCGATCGTACAAGTTTTCCTCTCGTTCGGTTGATACGTTTTACCACTCGTTCGGCTCCAAGATGAACGCTCGCGTTCGATTCGTCCTTGTGTTTTTTCACTTGTTCTTCTCTTCTTTTCACTCGAGTATCACCAACAAGAGCCACGGGAAAAAAAATTGTGCCGAATGATAACACAACCCAACTGTCGAATCCAAAATGCTCACAACAACAAAAAAAATACCACGAAATCCACCCGAGGCGATTGATACCAATTGTATGTTTCGATTTACACTTTCACTTCATAACCCGAACCACGAATCAAAGCAAGAAACTAGAAAAGAGAAGAAAAGAGATTGTTTAGAGAGAGAGAGAGAGGAGAGAGAGTTGAGAGAGAAAAGAGAAAGATATATTAGAAAAAATGAAAACTAGATATTTTCTAAAAGAAAATATCTATATATATATGAGATATTTTCTGAAAAGAAAATATCTAAATATATATATATATATATCCCTACGACGCGTGGGATATTTAACTAGGACCCGGGCTCGGGTTTTGCTTGGGATTAAACCCAAAACATATACAATATTAGATTATCTATCGAGCCCGATTCCCGATATTATCTTATTACAACGTTAACTAAATAAAGACCGAAGCTCCATCGTAGAGTGACCGAGCTTCCTTGTTCGACTCAATAAATTGAGGCTAACAATCTCCCCCGAAGTGAGGTCTTGAACACTAGAAAGGAATATTACTGAGGAAGAGATTAAAAGGGCAGTATGGGATTGTGGCACGGATAAATCACCAGATGGTTTTACGTTTGGATTCTATAGAAGGTATTGGAGCATTTTAGAAAGTGATGTAGTGGATGCGGTGTCATATTTCTTCAAAGATGGTTCGTTTCCTAAAGGCGGTAATTCATCTTTCATTGCTTTGATTCCGAAAATGCAAGATGCAAAATTGGTGAAAGATTACAGGCCTATTAGTTTGATCGGAAGTATGTATAAAATCATTGCTAAGATTTTGGCTAATCGGCTTGTTGGTGTTTTGGGTGATATTGTGAACGAAGTTCAATATGCTTTTGTCACGAATAGGCAAATCTTGGATGGTCCTTTTATTCTTAATGAGTTACTTCAATGGTGTAAATCCAAGAAAAAGCAAACTATGATTTTCAAAATTGATTTTGAGAAGGCGTATGATTCGGTTAGATGGGATTATCTGGATGATGTTTTAAACAAGTTCGGATTTGGTACGAAATGGAGAGGATGGATTCAAACTTGTTTAAGCTCGTCTAGAGGGTCGATTCTTGTGAACGGGAGCCCTACAGGTGAATTTCAATTCCAAAAAGGTCTTAAACAAGGAGATCCTTTATCTCCGTTTCTTTTCATATTAGTCATGGAAAGTCTTCATCTTTCTTTTCAAAAAGTTATCGACGAAGGCCTTTTTAAAGGAGTTTCGGTGAGTTCGTCGTTACAATTATCACATCTTTTTTATGCTGATGACGTTATTTTTATGGGGCAATGGAGCGATTCAAACATTACTACTATTATTAATGTGTTAAATTGCTTTCATAAAGCGTCCGGTCTTCGTCTGAATATTCATAAAAGCAAAATAATGGGGGTAGCAGTAGAGGAAGAGAAAGTGAATGCAGCAGCTTTGAAAATGGGATGTTCGACTCTTAAGTTGCCTTTTTCATATCTAGGAATAAAAGTTGGAGATATGATGTCTCGTTTAAAATCTTGGGACGAGATCATAGATAGCTTATACTCTCGTCTTTCCAGGTGGAAGATGAAAACCCTATCTATCGGAGGTAGATTAACGCTCCTTAAATCAGTCTTAGGTTCTACACCTATTTACTACATGTCTATATTTAAAGTTCCTTCTCAAGTGTTAAAAAGAATGGAAGCTATCAGAAGTCATTTTTTTAATGGGGCTGATGTTAACGAGAAGAAAATGTCGTGGGTTAAGTGGAATAGAGTTTTGGCATCCAAAGATAAAGGGGGGTTGGGTGTGTCGAGTTTTTTTGCTTTAAACCGGGCGTTGCTGTTTAAATGGGTATGGCGTTTTCGCAATGAAAGTAAGTCGCTGTGGTCTAGGTTTATTATTGCTTTGCATGGGCAAGATGGTAGAATTGGAAAAGTTGCAAAATTGTCTTATCAGTCTACATGGGGGCATATTATTAATGTTCTACAGGTCCTTAAAAATCAAGACATGGATTTACTTAGCTGTATGAAGAAAAAAAATAGGTAATGGTCTTGATACTTCTTTCTAGGAGGAAGCTTGGAGGGGCGATTCGATGTTTAAGGTTCGTTTTCCAAGAGTGTACGCTCTTGAGCTTAATAAAAGGATCACGGTTGCGGATAAATTGAATCATGTTGATTTAGGTCTATCTTTACGTCGACATCCAAGAGATGGAGTTGAATTGGAGCAATTTACTGAATTGAAGGCGAATATAGAAGGTGTCGAGTTGCCTTTAATGAAAGATAGATGGTGGTGGTCGCTAGCAGGTTCGGGGGAATTTTGAGTATCTTCGGTGAGAAAATATATAGACGATCATTAGATGATAGGTTCTATGACAAAAACTCAATGGGTTAAATCGGTTCCAATAAAGATAAATGTTATGGCTTGGAAAGTAAGGTTCGTTTTTCTCCCCACTCGTCTTAATCTTTCTCGTAGAGGTTTGGATATCCAATCCATTCTTTGTGCTAATTGTAATAAGGAAGTTGAATCCACAAATCATGTTTTCTTTGCTTGTTCTATGACGAGAGACATTTATCATAAAATTGCTTCTTGGTGGGATATTAACTATTCGGAGTTTTCTTCTTATGAGGAGTGGTTGGAATGGCTTCTAAATATGAGAATTCAATCTGATCGAAGGAAGATTTTGGAAGGCATTTTCTATGTTATGTGGTGGTTTGTTTGGAGTTTTCAAAACAAGAGTATAATTGGTTCAAGCATTCCCTTTGAAGCGGTTATCTTTGATGATTTAGTTTCTAGATCATATTATTGGTGTAAATATAGGAGTAAGGCTAGTTTTAGTTGGATAGATTGGCTTAAAAAGCATTCTCTTATCACGTTGTAATGTCTTGTCTAGCTTCTTGCTAGTTGGTTCCTAATAAATTTGCCGTTAAAAAAAAACTCTAAGCATTATCTACTCCTAATAAAGTAGCTACATGGAGGCATTGGTAGGCCATGGCCCACCCAACAAAAAAATTCAACAATGTATATTAGGTAGCCCATTAAATGTAAAAATTATCTACTAGTGAGATTTCGTTTAAGTTTATCAAAAGACAAAAAATTAACGACTATTATTGATTTTTGCTACATCTCGGCCTACCCATATGTAACATCCTGGCTATGCCACTGACTTTAAGCCATGAGTGTTGTCGGAGCTATTTTTGCGGATGAACAATGGCTAGTAACAAAAAGCACACATGTGAGGATATTTTCACCGATCTACACCTTTTGTTGCCAACCAAGTCACTAATGTCACTTAGGTCGCTAATTTTACTAATTAGAAACTTGGTCACTTGGTTAGTTGGCTATTACGAATTGAATAACTCGTCACCGAAATTTCAAAACTAAAGTAATCTTTCAAACAATAAACATTTACGTTGTGAATGTAGCCACGAGTTCATTCAACTTGATGATTTGATCATTTTGTAGATGTAGACTCAAATTTGATACCTCATACCTCACATTGTATACTCGAATCGTTATCAACACAGTGAGTGGTGAATGACTCTGGTTAGGATGTGATGGAAGTGGCAATAGCGGAAAAGATATTGACTCGACAAAGTTAAAGTCGTAAAGATTATGATAAAAAGAGGACAAGTTACGTATATAAATAGTTGAGTGTATAGTTTTTCTTGTATGCAAATAATTTATGGTTGTAGTTGCTTTTACAAATTATTTCACATGCAACAAAAGTAAAGTATAATAATTAGGTTACTTCATTCCAAAAGCAAGAAAATATACAAAGGGGAAACAGAAAGTAAGGAAAAAATTTGTTTAGGCAAGTTCTTCTCGTGGTTATAAAGCTGCTTTAATGTTTACAAAATCATTTTCAAAAAAACTTAAAATTGTAACACATTGATAGGAAGTACATTATTCATCTATCTAATAATCAAACGATTTGGATATATTCAATGGATCGTATAAAAATCACTTTTGAATTATAGTATTTCGATCTTATATGTCTTTGAGTACAACAAAATCTTTAATTGAATTTTTTTTAAAATCTCACTTTGTTTCTAAAGCATGAGAGAACAAAGAAATACACATAAAGTTGTTTTGTGAGTGATGTTTAGAAGAGATCAAACTATCATATAAAACATAACCGAAAGTTGGTTATATTTGATCGGTTGGAAGAGTGACAATTGTTGGTAAAAGTTATGTCTTTTTATTGGGAAAAACAAGTTGGAGGGAATAACAGTTGATACTTGAATCTCAAAAATTGTCTAAATTTTGAGACTCAAGCAAGTAGGGGCACTGCCCCTTGACTATGCAAAAGGCCGCGATAAAAGTTCTTCAATAATGACACTTATGATATTACTATAACATGTTATGGTGTACCCCGGTGCTTTGATGTTACTAGGCGAGTACCCGCGTATAGCGGCGGAAATTCCTAGCGGCAGATAATTAAAGATATGTTGTGTTATGGTAAGCACGAATACGATTACTAAAATTTGAAATGAAAAAGAATTAATTATTACATCTACATAGTCTATATTTCTTTATTCCAAAACTAATTACATGAATCGCGATTAGAACAATTTTATACCAATATAACATTATGTTTATATGCAGTTTTTAACTCGGTAACAATACCTGCAATTGAGATAACTCAACCTTACATTCATTGTTTTGGTGGCATATCTAAAATATGTGCATAAATGATCAAACATCAAGTTTTGTAAAGCATTTATGAAGTTCAAAATCATGTTTCAACTGAGCTTGTGGGGTGACACTTAGGGGGGATATTGTTAAGCGATTAATCTTTTTAAGGGGTGTTTGTTTCGGCTTATATAGCCGGCTTATTTGGTTTTGGGCTTTATGTTTTATAACTCAATTTTTGTGGCTTATTTTGAAACTTTTCGGCGTATAACTGTATAAGTTTATTATGACATATACGAACTTTATAAGACGGGAAGTATCAAAATGAGCACAAGTAGTGAGCTTTATTATACCATTTGCCAAACCAAATAAGCCATAAGCACAGCTTATATAATGCCGAAACAAAACAACCCCTTAGTGGTTATGGTAATGAGGATAGGAGTGGTAATGCGAGTTGGAACGTTGATGGATATAGATGGTGCTGAGATTATGTTTGGTGTATGCTTTCTACCTTAACATTAACATAAGCGATTTGAATATAAAAGGTGAACCAAATTGTTAACTGACATGAATGGCGTGTAAAACTGAAGACGCAATTAATCAAGTGTCCATATAGATAGGAGACCGGATGTGAGTAAATCATATGGACGAGAGATCATAATGTGATTATTTGATACAATTATTCTTGCGTTTGATGGTTTTATGCGGTGATATATGTATATATTTCATTAGACATGTGTCATATCTTGTTCCTTCGCAGACACTTGAAATGCTCGAGAAGAAAGAAAAAGTACTTCTGAAGAAGGCTGGTGCAGAAGTAGATAGGGCCAAAGAATATACTAGAGCAAAGGACAAAAAATGTATATTTTTTTTTATCCCTTCGACTATATTTATGAATTATAATTGAGTTATATGCCGTGTTGGTTCTCATAGTTACATCATGCTCTTTATTGTCTTTGAAGTTTTGTATCATTAAAGCAAATCTAACCTGAGTGATGATTAGAATGTACATTGCTTTCGCTTTATACAAGAATCAATAAGCTGTGTTATTATTATTAATCTCTGATTCACAAATGTTTTCAAAGAGGAATAATACATGAAACTGCTCAAGAATAATACCATATTTTTTTACCGAGTATCATTTAATATGGAATCTAAGTCGGCCTTATTTGGATGCTGACTTTAATATTTCATTAGTTTGATAACTCTCCTATTAGCTACTGAGGGACATGTTTATTGGGCTTATGCAGTTTAAGTTTCTTACTCTCTTAGGAGGTTCAATCTTCTGATAGTTCTCGTTTGGCTTTTTGATATTGTTCAGCTGCAATACGATGCTTAAAGAGGAAGAAGCTGTATGAACAACAAATAGAACAGCTTGGGAACTTCCAGTTACGAATTCATGACCAGGTGACATTTAGTGATGTCTTCAAGTTAAAATTTGTTTTAAAGACTGCACATGTACAAAAATTGAAACCTTCTGTTGTTTTGAACTTGATATCAGATGAATTCTTGCTGGAAGGTGCAAAAAGCTACCACGTGTTGTTCCGTCGATGCTTGTTGAGATACTGGTGCAGCAGCAATGATTTAAGGCCATGCATAAGCAACGTAAGTTGAACAACTTTTTATTCCCAACATGTATAATTTTAAGCTTTAATTATTCCTCCCGTATGGATCCAACACTTGTATACCACAGAAAAAAGTGATACCACTTGGTTGATGCGGCAATGTTAATCTAACCAAACTTTATTCTAAAATTTACAACCTCCATATTGGTTTGGTCTAAAGCGTTAAATAAATTATAACTTTTGGTCATTAAGAGCAAAATAGTGTTTACTTGTTGCCGAGGTCACAAATTGGGGGGTAGTGGTTATGGTAATAGGTGTTCCATCTCATGTCATTAAAGTCAAGAGAGTATATTTTGTTTCCTTTGGAATTAAATTCGATGGCTTAACCAGTTTGACCCATTAGATATTGAATTATTACTTGACCTGAAATTTCCACATCTACTTGATCATTATAATTGTGTGATCGAGTGTTAATGGAAGTGTAATGATCAGAGATGATGGTCCTGTTATAAAAGCCTGTGTTGAATTACTAATTGTATAGTAACATGAGTTCTTACTTCGTGAGTAATACAGATTGGCTTGCATGTACGGTATTTACTTTTGTTGTTTTTTAATTAGATGATTTTATCAAATTAAAAATTCTGATGATGCAGAAATATTGACGATGTTGACAAGACTATGGATGAGATAAACGAACAAAGTGAAAATATGAAACAGATACAGGATGCGATGGCAGCGCCTATGGGTTTAGCTGCTGATTTTGACGAGGTAATATACTATACCTAAAAATTGTGAGTGAAAATCTCTCTGATTTGCAAATGGAGTTTTTGTTTTTGTTAAAAAATTCCCAAAATAAGATCTCAATTGAAGCTGAGACGTCTCAAAAGGTAACGGAAAAGGTTGGGCTATGTCACTATTAATTGACCGAACTCCTATTCTCAAAACAGGATGAACTGGAAGCTGAACTTGAAGAACTAGAAGGAGCTGAGTTAGAGGAACAGCTTCTCCGGCCTACGACAACTGCCCCTACCGCACCGGTACCTGTTCCAGCTCCTCAGCAACAAACACGCCCAGCTCCTCAGCAGAACACTGCCGAGGATGAAGAACTTGCTGCATTGCAAGCAGAAATGGCACTTTAAGTAAAAGGTTAGTTTCCTTTGTGGACTTGTCCATTTGTACCGCATATAGTTTAAGTGATTTATTCCTTAACACGTCAAAGTAGTTTTTTTGCACCAGTCAAAATGGGCCTGATCAATTTGGTTAGTGTTTTTAGTAACTCGTTTTGATCAGGTCAATGTTTCTTTTTATATATAAAGCTTCTAACTTAGCCTATATGACCCGTCAGAGATGATAAATATCCGGATTTACACATTTATATCATTTTATACGTCACTTTAAATTTATTGATTAGTTCAGAACTTTGTATTTGCAGATTAATGGAGATGTGCCCAGTACGTCATCCAAAACGAAGAACATGTGCTTAATTATCTTTGTACAGTTATGATCATAGACTAAATAACAAGTTTATCTTTCTTACCTTTTATCTTTCTCTTTTTGGTATATGTAACGGAACAATAGAGTATTGTATTATACAGTGAAGATCATAAAGAACTAATACGCTGCTCTAAAAATGAACTTTATTATTTAGTGTAGGATCGTTGGACACAAATTGCCTAAGGTCAACCCCTCCTACACTTGTTATCAAAGTAATCCTAGTACTAGATACGACATTCGATTCCTATGTTATTTAAAGGATTAATGTCGCAATCCTCGACTGAATTTATAATACAAGTGGTTTGTCATTAAATTCCACTAGATGTATTTTATCATTAAAACCTATTTTACAGAAAGTTTTAATGTGATCCCTTATCAAAACAACCTTGCATGTTGCATGCCTGACTTGATCTCTTATACATAATCGGCTATGTTAACCTCATCAGTTTGCGAGCAAACATAGACGAATGGTTGCAAGACTAGCAAACCTTACTACTTACTAAGCATGGATACTCTGCAGCTTTGATAATTTTCTTTACCTAGGAAATCAAATGGTAGTTGTTCAATCCGGCCATGTATTAATATCTCTCGGTATGGTGCAAAGATAAGAGCTTCGGCACACATGAGAGAGACAGAAAGCTCGTAGTCATCGTATGACTTTGTTAGAAATGTTGGATTGTGCCATCTGTATATAAGATGTCCTTAACCTTTTACTTAATCAGAAATTTAAAATACTTGCACAATATAATGTCAATTAATTTGGTTAATTTAACTTGAATATTTTAACCATTGACGCTGGCTTGACAGAGTAGCTAAAAAGTTGCGACTATATTCATTAAAATGTGAGATATCTCAAGTTCAACTTCCGGCTGGTGCAATAATCCTTCCGCAGCGCGCCTAGCCAGAAAAAGAAACTCTTTACATGTGTAACATTTGATTCAAATCTCGTATAAAGAATCGAAAACCATGATCAACACTCCAATATGTTGTTCATACAAATACAACAATAATGTAAAAAACCAATAAATATCAACCCGAACCGACCGGGAGCCTATACAAAATTTTCAAATTTTGAATCTTCAGCTTTTAACACGTAGGGGACCCGTTTTCTGACTTTCCTAGCTGTAATGTTTGTTATTTACCACTTTGAATGATTATAAATTCATGTATTGTGTTGTAAGTTGCAAATCACACCACTTACAATACAATCCTAAGAAAAAAAAAACATCCAAAGCAAAACCAAATTTCTTTCAATGGCAAGTGAATCCGCATCCGCCTCAACTGCACCGGTGTTTGTTCAACAAGTTCACCGACAATTCGTGAAATCATAGCAACCAATCGAACCTTTGTCATAATGACCGACACTCTCAAAAAGGCTCAATGCAAGCATTGCTTTCATTTCTTTATCGGCCGGTCCAACACGACGTTGAGGAATCATATAACTCATCCGCATTGTGAAGCAAAGAAGGCACATCAGAAACCAGAATCCGGAAGCGGGGCAAACGTCTATGGCTCGAGATGGGAGTATTTTTAGGTA
The DNA here is from genome assembly GCA_026074375.1 of Tanacetum coccineum. NCBI lineage: Eukaryota > Viridiplantae > Streptophyta > Magnoliopsida > Asterales > Asteraceae > Tanacetum > Tanacetum coccineum. Next base: position 59,612 of record BQNB010017659.1, on the reverse strand, counting down.
CGATCCGGATTATCTTCGTGAACAATTCACGAGTTTGGTGATTCAACGAGCGTTACCAGTTCAACCACCTTGACCACGAGCAAACAACCGAGGGTGTTTCCAGAACACTATGCAACCCAAGATACACTCATGTAAGTCGCTCTACTCCAAACGTGAGGCAATGAACTATGGTTGGGCGGCTAAACAAGAAATAATTGATATTTTGGTAACATAAAGCTTGTGTCAATCTAACAACGTATGTATTTCCGCTCATGATGGGGTGAGCCCGAGTTTTTACATGTGTGTTACCGCACATTGGATATACACCCGGTACTTGGAAATGAATGAATCGGTACATCTTCATTCGAAGAGTTTCCGTCTCCTCACACGGTTGAGCTTGTTTAAAGTTGACAAAAGTCCTTACCAATTTTAACTTGGAAGATAAAGTTATGTCAATTACATTGGATAATGTTAGCAACAACACATCCGCCATGGATAAACTAAAATTAAAATACGAGCCACCAATGGGGGTAGATTTTATATCATAGTCCGTTTGATGATGCACACATCATTTATCTTTGATGTGCCAAGCGTTTTAAGGAGGTCACGCGATTGATGCATAAGAGAGTCCTATTAAGACAATAGTTTAAAAGATATTTTCCAATCAAGTGCAAGAACCCGACAATGCTAGTAAAATTTGTAAAGATGCAGAGAAACCTGTTTACACCCAATGGGACGTTCCAACACGATGGAACCTCCACTTATCATATGTTCCTAAGTGTATTGAATACAACAAAATACTTTGGCGTAATTTCATATGACGTTTTTGGCCAATAATAATAGGTGTAATCAATTTTCCGGCTGAAAATTGGGTATTATTCAATCTTTAACCCAATTACTTGAAGTTTTAACACTGCCACATAATTTTATCGTGGTTTACTACCCAACACTCCACTGGTAACTTTCAACCTAAGTTCTTCATGAGTACGTATATTGTCAAGTATATTACCAATGAAGAAACAAACTTATGAATTATTTTCAACACTGTCCCTCGATATTACTTGTGCAGCCGCTTTAAATCCATGTTTTAATGTAAACGGGGTAGACTTTCTTATCGAGTCGATAAGTACGGATTTGGAGTTTTTTGACGATACTTTTGCATCTAAGTCAAAAAGTTATTTTAAAGAATCTTTGGAAGGTTTGTATAATCTTTATTATGCAAAATATGGTAACCCAACTCAATCATCTCAAACAAGTGGTGGGGCGCCCCCCTTAAAAAAACTTCATCGAAGAACGAGTGGCGGAAAAAAGGTAAGCCGTTGCTAAACGGTTTAAAAGCCATACAAAAAAAAGGCAAAGACTGATCCTACAATGTCTAGCGAATTATAGCGATGTGTCAATTTCGATTTGGTCACACATCTCCATCCCAAGTAGTTAGCAAGTTTTGATGTCTTAGGTTTTTTGGAAAGAAAAGGAAACAATGTTCCCGTTGTTATCCGCATAACCATAGATAAAGTAAAATGTGTACAAGCTATCTTCGTAGCTTCTGAATCCGCATTTTTCAACAATGGAAGGGTGTTTCCCAATCCGATAACAAGACTCACTCCGCGTCCATTAGAGGATGATGCATTTTTGAAGGATCACTATGGACGCAAAGAACGTAAAACAAGACAAATGCCCTCTTGAATACTCTAGACTTAGGAAGAAGATGTCTTTTAATAGACGAGTGCAACAAAAAGACCCATTCCGTATCCGATGAAGAATTGCACTAGATGCTAGCAGCAAAGTCACTCTGTCTCTGGGAGGACCACGATATGATTATACGATGAGCAGCGAAGAAGCCGAAGATGATTACTAATTTTCCGATAAGTATGTTGTATTTTAATTCGCATTGCACATGTTTGTTAGTTTCTTTTAAATTTCCGTTGCAAGGCTTTGCATTGTGTTGTATTTTCCTTTCCAATGTATTTCGTTTCTGATGTATTAGGGTTTTTCTATTAAATAAAAGTTGAAGTTTATTCCGTTTATAGCGTACAAAACCACGAAAAACGAAAAAAAAAACCCGGTCAAAACCGGTTTGGGTGGTTAACCGGTCATGAACCGGTTCGACAAAAACCGCACCCCAAACCGGTTTCAAACCGGTTTCGGTTTCTTCCAAACCGGTTTTGACTGGTTTTCTTGATCGAAACAGGTTCCTGTTTGACTGAAACCGAACCGAACTGGTTAACCGGTTTGCGCATTCCGCTTGGTGCAATAATCCTTCCGTAGCGCGCCTAGCCAGAAAAAGAAACTCTTTACATGTGTAACATTTGATTCAAATCTCGTATAAAGAATCGAAAACCATGATCAACACTCCAATATGTTGTTCATACAAATACAACAATAATGTAAAAAACCAATAAATAGAAGGGATAAGATTGAAAAAACCTAAAAAAAGCAAGCAAGCCTCATGACACTCATCTCTACGTAACGTGACCGCATGTTATATATATTAAACTCCATACATATATAATATACGTCATGGGGATGACTACATTTACATTGGTTATTATGGGCGGTGTTTGACATTACTCTCCATCACCATTTCATTTCTCTCTAAAATATCTCACAAAATTAAAGCAGCATGTATGTGTTGAAATCCACCATGCTAGCTAGCTTTATATTCCAACCAATATAATCTTTCTTAACTCTCACGCTATTAAATAGTCTTTGTTTCATTGCTTTATCTTTTACCATCTTTATAATACTTTTTTTTCCACATACTAAAAACACACACAAAGAATCTTTAACTTGTGGGTGTGTTTTTAGATACTTTTTGAATTTGAATGGGCTCATTTTAAAAGGTACAGTAATAAAGTTTTAGATTCATTTTCTCATATATTTACTTGATGATCTTTACAGTAGTTACAAAGCTTTCTATATTTAGTAACAACAAGATTTATATATGTTAGCTGTTTTTTTTTAATGTTAAAATTTGGTTAGTTTTTGATTTGTAGTAAAGCAAGCATGATGGTTGATGAGGTGGCAGTAAGAGAGTCACCTGCGGCAGCAGCAGCAGTGGCTCTAGGGAGGTGGTCAGTGTTGTTTTATGGGGTTGGTCATATGTTGAATGACATCACAGCTGCTTGTTGGTTTACTTATCTTTTGGTTTTTATGACTGATATTGGATTATCCCCAAGGTACATTTAAAAACAGGAATTTTTTGCTATTTTTTAGGTTTTTATTAGCCATGATCAATGTTTATGTTTTGTTTTTTTGTTTTTGTTTTGTAGGGATGCTGCTACTGTCATGCTTTCTGGTCAGATAGCTGATGGGTTCACAACTATTTTTGCTGGTGAACTGGTATGTTTGTAATTTCGTAATATTAATTAGTTTTTTTTAACCTGTTTTGCTCTTATAAAATGCAAGAAAACTGCAACATTTGGATTGAGGTTTGGTGAAACTGGTTAAGTTGGTTTCCTATCAAAATGGGCATTTAGATAGGCAAATTTGGTAGGCTGGGTTATAGTTCAAGTTAGGTCCCTGTCAAAATGCGCAGTTTTTGTAAGGGGCGGGTTGGCTAAAATCATATAGTCCTCCTAAATATTATTTTGCGATATATTTCTTTTCTGATAATCTACGCATATCTGATTGAGTGCTTTATGTTATCGTTTGTGAAGATTTGTATAACTTTTTTGGTGGATGATGTAGATAGACAGGTTCGGGCATTTTAAGATATGGCATGCAGGAGGGTCGATTCTTGTAGCCGTTTCATTCTCGTCAGTTTTTGGAAGCTGTATTCCTTGTCTTATTTTCGGCAGTGAATCTGCTTCATTGCAAACGATTGGATATAGTTTTTTCGCAGCCGTCTTCAATGTTGGATGGGCTGCTACACAAGTCTCCCACATGTAATCGTCTGCTTACTTATTATTCCTCTTTAGGTTCTACAAGTTAAATTCATATAATTTATTTTCCTAGTCTTTGGTATTCTAACTAATGGTAGCTCATTTTAGGTCTATGGTAAATTGCATCACCCTTAATTCAACAAGCAGGGTAGTAATGACTAGTTGTCGTAACGCCTTTTCAATGGTTAGTAGTTCTCATACGAGTAACAACAATTGGCTACCGTGAAATTAGATTATGATACTAAAGTTTTATCTAATTAATATGTGTTTGAAGGTTGCTAACCTCAGCTTGTATGCCATTGCTTTCTTGGTCTTCCATCTTAGCCCTTCAAAAACCACATCCGAGATTGAAAATCAGGTACTGAGACGAATAGTCGTTTATTCTAAAGAATTTCTTTGCTTTCCATTGTATTAAATTGGAATGTAAACAGTATCGGTGGATTGCATACACGTCAATATTTATTGGATGCTGCTTTGTGGTCATATTTCACATTGGGACAGGAGAGCCGAGGTATTTACATCCTTAAATCAAATATTTTTTGGACTTTTAGATCAAATGGATGAATTTGAACTTAGAGTCGATATAAATAGTTCACTTATAAGTACCAAATATTTGATAAATGTAGATTGAAGGAAGACTTTCGAGGGCATACTTATCAAAAGATATCATGGACTTACTGGTTTAAGAAAGTTCTATACTACCAAGTTGCTCTTGTTTATGTGTTCACCCGCCTAATCACCAATGTTTCACAGGTTTGCTCTCATAAACCTTTTTTATTTTACGTACAGTGATATAAACAATGACACATATGTGTTTGAGGTTTATAAGATCTTTCAAGAATCCCAAAAGGCATAACTCTCATTTATTATTGTGTAATGAAGGCGTTTCTCGCATTTTATGTCATCAACGATCTACGAATGGCCCAATCTTCTAAAGCGTCCGTAAGTACTTATATAAACCTCATAATCGATAAATACATGTTTCAGTTTGTAGCTCATTGTATTTGTGTATTGATTGTGAAATTTTGGCAGATCCCGGCAATGATTTACATTTGCAGCTTTATCGTATCCATCGCACTACAGGTCCGTTCATCTCTTATCTCTTAACATCATTTGACCAATCTTAACGTTAATGCAGACACATGTGACATGTCACCAACATGTTACATTTCTGTAAGTACTTAGTTTGACTTCTGAAAGTCAAGATTCGGTTTAAAGTGTTAAATCCAAATATTTTGCTTTATGTGTTGTTTAGGAACTCACATGGACCAGTCAACGGCTGAAAGTTTTCTTTTCGGTTGGAGGTGTTTTGTGGATAATTTGTGGCTCGGCAATTTTCTTTATGCCAAGCAACTTGAAGAATATAATGTACTTTCTTTCGTTAGTCATTGGCATTGCGAATGCGCTCATAACGGTACATCACAAACCTATTACTATTCTTTAATAGTGGTAATTTACGCCACTGGGCAGATTGGGTAACAGGTCAAGCCGAGGAAACATTTTCTGCCCAGAAACTTTTAAATTTCTAATAGCAATGTCATAAAGATGTTTTGTTAGTCAAATAAATATTTATCTACGTACAATGATTTAAGAAGTTTAATACATTAAAATACAGCGAGACTTTCCACCCACTTGCTGCGTTTCCTTTTAAGCTAACTATTTCGATTTTACTGGTTTGACCTGGTAGGAAAAGTTATCCTGAAGAGACCCATTTCTAATTAAACGGGTTAAAAGTTTCACCTCTAGTATTATCCTATCTAACATTCAAACCTGTAATAACTAATAAATAAATCGGATATTGAACAATATAGGTGACTGGAGTAAGCATGCAAAGCTATCTAGTCGGGGAAGATGTCAAAGGCTGTGCGTTTGTTTATGGATCATTGAGTTTTCTTGACAAGGTGTCGTGCGGGTTTGCTTTGTGGATCCTCGAATCATATCAAAGTAAGTCCATATTTGCTGAGAATATAGTTTGACGTTTTTGGTCAAATATATATACTTCAACTTGCTGTAATATTATTAATTCTAAAAAGTTATTGAAAAAATCCACATTAAAATGTCTAAAAAATATGATTATCTGATTTTATAGTGTTACATTTGCATTTTGTCTTATAACATTTGAATAAGTTATCGACTAATTTGACCTAAAAAGTCAAAATGGTCATGTTTTGGTTAAACTTGACTAGTAGTGTTTATTTTGCAGATACCAATGTAGTAGCCCTGACGGCTTGCACACCGATTTGTTCATGTTATTCCATTTCACGATACGGGTTTGGTCTTGTGCCTGCCGTTTGTGCACTTGTTGCGGTGGTTGTGACATGTACCATGAAGCTCGAGAAGCCTCGTTTGAGGCCTTTGAAGGTGCCTCTTTTGGAATAGTGCTACACACAAAGTAGGGAATGTGTTTCCCTATTAAACATCATATTTTTCGTTCTTTTGCTTTCAAACCCAATTCAAGTTATTAATTTTCGTCTATCAACACCCCCTGCAACTTTTTGTTAGCAATATTTGACATTTTAGCCATTTTTTTCATATGATGTATATATTTTTCGGTTATATTATACTAGTGTTTTGTGGTAGTGTTGTTCTAACACATTCTGTGAGAAGGCACTACTTTGCAAATTCTGCTCCCGAAGTGGTACTTAATTCTTGTAATAATACTTGCTATAAAGTTAGAAATTTGTAGATCATAGTCAATCTTATTCATGTTGTAACATGACAAGCGAATTAACATGCAACTTTCTTGGAGCATCCTACAAGAAAGAAAACTTTTAAGTTTCTTTAACACGTTACTCCTCTCGTTTCAAAATTATTGTTCACTGAAAAAACAAACGGTTTAGAAAAGACACAATTATTATTGCTTTTTCATTTAATTTTTTATAGAATGCCAAGTTTGACTTTAACTAATTAATTATTTTTTTCTTGAAAGTTTGTAATAAGAATTTCAAGTAAATTATAATCTCGATCAAAATTTTCTATCTAGTGGACAATTAATGTGAGACAATCCGAAATGAAAACGCGGACAATAAAATTGAGACGAAAAGAGTATTAGTGGTGTTGTAGTGGAGTCGTGGTGGTGTTGACGGCCTGAGGGTGGTAGCGATAGCCAAGGTTGCAAAAATCGTTAGGCGCTAGCCGGGTACCGCCTAGCGATTAATCGATTAGGCGGGGATTAATCGGATTGGATTTTTATATATATATAATTTTAAAACTGTATTTCCGATTTATGGTTGATTTAGCCGATTTCTATCTGTAACCGAATTGGTCGATTAGCCAATTTTTGTCCGATTTGACCGAGCCAAATTTGGCCAATTTCTATCCGATTAATGGTATGTTGACCGATTTTTGACCAAACAAATTAATAAGTAGTGAAAATCCAGACAGTCAATCCCTGCCTAGGCGCCGATTAATCGGCCGCATAGACCGATTTTTGCAACACTGGTGATCACAAATAACATTAAATTATTTTCATATGAGAAAAAACGATTTAGTTCAACATAATAAGAAGAGTAAACTAGACCGTTCGTTATTACCGTCCCTAGTTTGTTTTTGCATGTTTGATCCTTATTTTGAAACCTTTGCACGCTAATAGTCCTTTTCTTGGATGTCCGTTAAATTCTGCCGTTAAAGCTCTCATGTGCCTAAGTGCCTTGCACATGAGGGTATACATGTCTTTTTCACATTTGTTTTGTTTGAAGCTGAATTGTGGTGTAATGCTAAGGTGGTTGATATGATGAGTAATGGAAAATGGAGAATTCCTACTGTTTGGCAATGCAATTATCTAGTGTTACATGCGATTCCTACTCCTAAGATTGATTCCAATTGCAAAGATGTCACAACTTGAATCGATACTAATGGTAAAGAGTGCAAATTCATAATTAGAAATGCTTGGAAAAATCTTAGGCAAAATTATGAAAAAGTATAGTGGATTGGCTTGTTGTGCAATAGGGCTGAGCATCGGTTCAAAATCGAGCCCAACCAGCAAAAACCGAACCGAACCAAAAACCGACTTTGAGGAAAACATGAACCGAAAATCGAACCGAGCAAAACCGAACCGAACCGAACAGATAATTTAGGCGTATTTTTCTTGGTTTAACTCGAAACCGAACGGAATGGAACCGAGCAAAAACGAAAAGCGAACTGAAAATGGTCGATTCGGCTCGGCTCGGTCTGTCGGTTCGGTTCAGTTTTCAGTTGGTCTTGCTTAGCCCTATGTTGTGGTATTCTCAATGTATACCTAAACACTCCATTATTCAATGGCTTACCGTGCATGGGAGATTATCAACACAAGATAGGCTTGTCAAATGGTATCTTGAGAAGGTGGTTTATTACTTTATTGTGCTCTATGTGAGGAATGCCTTGACTCACATGATCATCTTTTATTTTAATACAAATACTCTACAATGGTGTGGGAAGTATTGAGGAAGTATATTGAACATGAAGGTTTGAATGATAAATGAAATGATATTGTGCAACTTCTAACTAATCTTTCATGTAACATAACTATTATGAGTGTGTTATGAAGATTACTATTAATTGCAAGTGTATACCTTATATGGCAAAAGAGAAATAAGAGAATCTTTGTTGATAAAAAAAGTAGTTGAAAATAGCTTGTAAATGTGATAATACATACTATAAGGCTCAAACTATCAAGCTTGAAAGTAAAGAGGACAACTCAAGTTAGGACAGTGATGGAACAAACACATGAATCCACCATGAGTGAAGAAATAAGAACAGATGAGCCCTAATTTGAATGTTTAGGAGGAACATGGAGCTAGGAATAGTAAGTCATGAAAGATGAGACTACTTGATCATAGATATGCTTCTCCTAACTTTTGACTTCAGGAATGAGTATATTTGAATTCTTGAAGTGCAAATGGCCTTGTACTTTGATTACAATTCTTCTTTAGAAGTCTTGTAGTCATTAGGAAGGTTTCCTGCAGTGATAAAAGGGTGTTGGGATATGGAGATTTGAAGGCGTTTTCCCATAGTTATGTGTACTATTTAGTTGATTATGCCTGTAGTCTTTCATTCCTTTATCTTTTTTTGTGAGGATGAAGCTGCGTTAAGGTTAGGGGAGTGAGAGGCTTATAGAAAAATGTAGTCAGCTGCAATTGTATATGTCTTATGAAGGATTTATTTCATTCTAGTTTAAAAGACATCACATATATGAATGTGTCACTTCACTTGCATGTGCGCCTCATCAAGACACATCCATTTTGCCATAACACTCGATGTCTGTTAGTACAAAGTTCGTATCGGGCTTGGTAGCGTGTCAAGTCTTTTGTCGGGTCAGACCTTCAAGCGACTTGGATACCGGATCTTGTACTAGAGCAAGAAAAGTGATGATTTTCTGCACAATTAAAAGTAAACCGTTAGCCTTACCGTGGGGACGGACCCCACGATTAGACTCCGGCGTGAGAGTAAGTATTCATTGTCAGAGTATGTGTCAGATAGAATAAGAATAATTGTGTACCTTTTGGGATGTATTGTGACCCCTATTTATAGGTGTCTAGTACTAGGGTTTCCTAGTATTTCGGTTACTTTAGTAGTGGCCAGAGTGGGTCCCTTGTCGGGCAAGGGTCCGCGACAATCGTTTTGAACGGACGCAGATGTTCTGCGGACGGATCGTCTTAAAGGTGGATCCGCGGACGGATCGTTTATTAGTGGATCCGCGGACGGATTGTCTACAAGTAGATCCGCTGACGGATCGTCTACAAGTGGATCTGCGGACGGATCGCTAGGTTTGGGGCCGAAGCCCACGCGAGTTTGGGCTTTACCATGGCCTGTTATTGATAGGTTTAGCCATAAAGCCCAAGTGATAATGTGGCCCAAGCCCAGAGGCTTGGTATACCCATTATACGTCATCAATGTCTTTTGGTCGTTTTCCATCACTTTCTAGAAGTTGAAATGTATTCAAATAGCACAAACAAAAAAGACCATTAACATACTACTCCCAGCATCAAATAGTAACATTAAACACAATTCCTATTATCAAAAATGAATAATACTTGATACTTCAACAACTATATATATTCAAAAAACATGTAACACATATACTATGTTAACATCTAGTGAAGCATAAGTAATTAAGAAGCCTAATATTTCTATAAACAAAAATGATCAATAAGAATTTTTTTGTGGAAATTTTTATCATTAAGAACTACTCATTATTAGCATCACCCACTAATCAGAAAACAATCCATATGTAACTCAGTTTATATTTATTTGTGATGACATTTTAGTTATAAGAAACTAATCTTCTGCTAAAGAAAATATGAAACCCTTTTGGACATATCAATTTAAATTAATCGATTTGTTAGTCATTCAGCTACTTAGTAATGACTAATGACTAAGTCGGCTTTGAATTTGCTTACTTGACAATTAAAAGTTATTTATTCGTTTTTAACGCAAATCTCCAAAATATAAAGATTGATCAAGGGCTTTCTGTAACACCCCACCCGAGAACGGGTCAAATGTCACACTTATGGCATCAAAACATACGCAAGCGGAAGACTTTATTCATGAAAATGGTTCAACAAAGTTCCTCAACAAAACAAAGGAAATAAATAGGTCTAAAACATAATGACCTTCAAACGAAAATAAATCCAATACAGAGTTTAAGCGGAAGACAAAATCCAAAATCCAAAGTTTAGCAATTTAAATGAAATAGGGAAAACTATTATCCATTAAGAGTTATTTATTCGTTTTTAACGCAAATCTCCAAAATATAAAGATTGATCAAGGGCTTTCTGTAACACCCCACCCGAGAACGGGTCAAATGTCACACTTATGGCATCAAAACATACGCAAGCGGAAGACTTTATTCATGAAAATGGTTCAACAAAGTTCCTCAACAAAACAAAGGAAATAAATAGGTCTAAAACATAATGACCTTCAAACGAAAATAAATCCAATACAGAGTTTAAGCGGAAGACAAAATCCAAAATCCAAAGTTTAGCAATTTAAATGAAATAGGGAAAACTATTATCCATTCAGTCCACTAAGAGCTCCTAAGCACTCTTCACTCAAAACCCAGCTTCCCTCTTATTACCTGCCGCGAATAAAAGAAATGCGGCTGAGCTAAAAAGCTCAGTGAACAGATATGAACAGATATATAAACAAACAGATAGATCAAGTATGTATAGTAAACAAAATGGAACCACCATAAGCTGGTAGCAGAGATTTCGTATATCATAAGAGCTGAAACGAAACAGATAGTCAACAAAAACATATAGAAATGCCCACCGAGCTCCAACAAATGTCTAAAGCATGACACATGCTTAGACCCTACAATCAAAAGCATATCATATCGTATCAAATTGTACATGGGAGCTGCAGCTCCAGATGTACCCTACAAATGCGCAATGGGGTGTTGGCACCACACTAAGCCATGCACCAAATCATATCCAAATCCTACACATATTAGCCTAGGATGCATCCATACGCCCCCCCTACAAATCAAATCAAATCATATATGGCCAAGTGCATAAAGAGCACACACAAAAATAGGGACGCCGTGGACTGATCACACCGCCACAGATAGTGTCACGCCATTGGTGCCACAATGACGCGGCCATGGTACCTCCATGGCTAGTTAATAGCTCGGGCATCGGAACAAATGAAAGGGCTCATATAACATATCGAAGCAAACATAATATATCCAAAGAAGGTCATGATCAAACATACGAATAAACTCATATCATGGCAGTGTCAAATGAAGCATATATCAAACGAATTCAAAAGGCTCAACGAAGTTATCAAATAGGATAGCAAACGAATATCGAATCATAGGATGGGGAACATAAATAGGGATTTCAGCGAGACAAATAGATACGGAGCAAAAGTCATGAAAAATCCTTAAAAGAAAGGATAGAATATCTGTACCTTAAAAGCAAATCAACGCGTACCCGAAAATACCAACTACTCTCGCTTCAAATTATCTACATCAATCGTATACGATTTATTAATTAGTAATTGTTTATAAGCTACTTGGGTTTCGTGATAAATATTATTAGTAACGTAGTTGTATCATCAATTCTTGCTTGCAAATATAAAAGTATTACTCCGTATATAAAAATAAATTAAAAAGCCTTCATATATGACTTGTAATAGCCTACTGATAATGTTCATGTATCTAGTAATCCAACTGTTTGCCTCATAAGTAATTATGGCTGTATGTATATTATTGTTTAGATGATATCTAAGTTTTACAAAAAAAATATATATATATATGAACTTTTACTTTAACAATTGTATAATGTCAACATTACAATTCGAAAAACTTAGAAATAGAATCATCTTCATTATAATATTAGATCATCTAGCTACAATAAACTACTTAAATGCCCATATTATACATATATGTGAATATAACAGGTCTTTAGTTTTACGCCAGAAACAACATGCTTACTTTTATATGCGTTGTCCATTATTATGAAAATATACTTATCACATTTCACCTCAAGACTTATTATACAGGTTTATATAGTTTATAGATTCTGATATCGCAAAATAGGTATTCATTATTCATATTAAAAGGCCTGATGAGGGACTTATTCACTCCTTTAAAATTACCAAACTGATATTACGTTATCATCATGCAAACCCATGTTATGATAGCTTTTAGTTTTGTATAAAGTTCCATGTTCTAAATTTGTACAACACTTAATCACTAATGGTGATTTCATATATATGAACACATATCATATTAGTATATATAAAAGGTGATTCATTACTGGTGTAAATTATGCATTTAACAGATGGTTCGAGGATACCTCAAAACTATACGCGAAGAATTCGAAACCGAAACAAGAATGCGAACGCTAAGAATAAACGAGACACAGCCGAACCCGAACTAGAAGTCACACACGAACATGAACACCCAATAAACTCTGCCACGAGACCCAAACCCAATCACGATCTCTGTCCTCCTGCTAACTAAACCAATTCCAACTCAGACACGAACAAAAGCCGAGTTTTGCAACCCCGATCAGAAACTCGAATAAATGAAACCGAAGTTCTAGAGATGCACACGAACACGAACCTGAATAGTATCAATGCCAACGTGAAGCTACTCTCCAGCCTATCTTGATTATGGAGACGAATATTTTAGTTTTCGAAAGACTTATTTAGGTTTTATGTTGAGATTTATAAGATTTATGAGATTATGAAGAGAACTAGTTTGGGACGTGTTTATATGGGCTGAGCGTGGGATAACAGAGGATCCGAATAAAATGGGATTTGAGGTGGTTACTTTGACCGAGTTTTTCTCAAAACAAAGTATATCAGATGTTCACACTTTTTGAATTTGATGTCACGTGTTATATAGATGGTCACTTATAAAGTAGCAGGAGTTGTTAATTACTAGATTATGTTTATTTTATATCCATAATATTTTGTTACCATACTTATTTTATAGCTTTAAATTTTAGGGTATTATAATTCTTCCTCTCTAAAAATAATTTCGACCACGAAATTAAAGTCGAATATTAAACAGAACGTACCAAATCACGAAAAGAAATGTGGATAGTCAGTCCGCATCATTTCTTCGTTTTCCCAAGTAGCCTCACGTGCGGGGTGATTTTTCCAAAGAACTTTAACAAGAGGAATGGTTTTCTTTCTCATGACCCGCTCTTGACGATCTAAGATAGCCTCAGGCTCCTCAACAAAAGACAAATCTTCGCGAATTTTATCAAACGGATATTGGACAACATGATACGGATGATACATGTAACCTCTCAAAAGAGATACATGGAACACATTATGAACATGAGATAATTGCGAAGGTAACGCCAAACGATAGGAAACTTCACCAACTCGATCTAAGATTTCGAACGGACCAATGAATCGCGGACTCAATTTCCCTTTCAACCCAAAACGTCGAGCACCCCTACACGGAGATACTTTAAGAAACACACGATCACCGGGTTTAAATTCCAGGGCTCTTCGATGTCGATCAGCGTAGCTCTTTTGTCGTGAGTAGGGGTGAGCACGGTTCCGGAACCGAACCGAACCGACCCGGAACCGCGAGAACCGAGAACCAAAATTTGAAATTTTGAGGAACCGGAACCGAACCGCGGTTCATGTTTTGGTTCCTGTTCGGTTCTCGGGTCCGGTTCGGGTATTTCGGTTCTTACCCATTAGAACCGATTTATAGTTAATGCTTTGGGTTTTTTAATGCATTTTTAATTAGTTGCAAAAATGTTACATTTTTTTGTTTATGCTACATCGTCTTTGTTATTGAATCCGTATCCGTTTGTGCATGTTATCTTTATGTCATCACCTGTATTTGTTTAGGTTTCTAGGTTTGCATATTGGTTCTTTTACAACCTATTTTGTCGCATGGTTTGCATTTTTGCGAAAG
>BQNB010017659.1:0-43743 GCA_026074375.1 Tanacetum coccineum | reverse complement strand
CAAAAATGTTGTTGATATTTAGTCAAAAATGTTGTTGTTGAAAACGTGTAAGCCAAACGTGTAAGACCACTTTTTGTTTTTAAAAAAAATTAGCCGAATGATTAAGCTTAAAAAAAATCAAATAAGCACAAAATGTCCGAATAAGCTCAAAAAAATACCACAAATAAGCAAAATCTCAATCTCACAAACACAATCAAACACTAAAATAAGCACTAATCCACAATCATTGGCTCTTGATACCACATATTAACCAATAGATCTTGATTGATGATTAGTGTGTGAAGATCAAGGTGTAATTAGTGTGTGTGTTTAGAGAGAGAAAATACCTAACTTGCCTTTTGATTAAATGAAGTTGTTACATCTAACCATGGCATAAATTACTATTTATAGCCCTTGGTTAGCTTGTTGACTAAACTTTCCTTACTTAACATATTTAGTCCCTGCACTTTATAATAGTGCTTACAAGTAGAACATTTCTTTATTTCTAACAATATAGATTTACTAGCAATCAACTTGTAAGCCATTTCATAAGCTCGCGTGAAAAACGAGACTTATTTTATAAACCGACTCATTTTAAAAGTCCAAGTTCCGATAAGCCTCAATAAGCCCCTCGCCAAACATATCATAAGAAGTCTAGGATCTAGATAATTAAAGGTACACTGTTTTCTCTAACATTACTTCACTATAATTAAGAACTAACAACACATTATTTAAGCCATTATTGATGAGTTTGACAACTAACAACACATTACTTCACTACGATTGAGCCACTGTTGTTTGTTACTACAAGTATAGATGAGTTTGACGCTTTGCCTAGATTAAAGGTAACAAAACAATACTTTTTGCATATTAACTAGAAGTCTAGATCATTAAAGGTAACAAATAACAACTAACAACAAATTACATCACTACAATTAAGTGGTTCAAATTAAAACTTAAAACTATGAAAAGGTGAAAAAAAACAACATTTACATGTGAGAAATTCTTTGCTTCAGGTAATTAGAACAAGAGATGAAAAACACTATTTGTTTCGTGGTGTAACCTTTGACTTATTATTTGATTTAGAGAAAGTAGATAACTAGGTTTTTTTTTATTAGAAAACTAGTTTTAATCCTCGTGCACGCACGAGGCTTGTACATTATGCTTTTTAAATATATATATAATTTTATTTTTTCTGCTTTATAAGTTATGAAAGTTTAAGGGGTTATTTGTTTTTTTTAAATCATAATAAAATTTGTAAATTTATAAATTTACACTTAACTCTATACAATTTATTTAAAATTAAATCACTAAAGTTTTATTAATTACCTCATCTTTTTTTCAAGTTTTTGTTTTTATAAATTTGATACATATATTTTTATGTGTTTTTTTTCGTTATCAGATTTCTCCACCGAAATAATGTCAATTTTAGAAGTATTTAAGCTTTTTAATTAAACACATATTCAAAAATAATAAAAATTTTAAAGCATCATACCTAATAAGGAAAGATTATTTTTTTTGAAATGCAAAAGTCCCCACTTTTCGTTTTTCTTTAGTAAGTAAAAGATGAAACGTTTGACTTATTAGAGATCACCGGAGTAGACGAGTAGTATTTTTCTTTTTTTAGGCCTAAGCATACTAATGGCTAGTAAGTGTAATTGTGTAGATTAGCAACTTTGGTAAACTCGTATCAACACTCGATCTTACGATTTTATGTGGGAGTTTACAATCTTACTTACGATCCCACCTCAGATGCGATCTTATGACGATACTACACGATTTTATCTGGTCGGCACGTAAAATCATACGATTTTGTGTGTAAACTCACGATTTTGACAACC
This sequence comes from Tanacetum coccineum, assembly GCA_026074375.1. Classification (NCBI taxonomy): domain Eukaryota; kingdom Viridiplantae; phylum Streptophyta; class Magnoliopsida; order Asterales; family Asteraceae; genus Tanacetum; species Tanacetum coccineum. The sequence goes on along the minus strand of BQNB010017659.1, from coordinate 41,923 downwards.
TTGGATACAAAAAATGAAAAATGATTTTTCTTTCTTTCTAAGTTTTCGACAACATTGATCTCAAATATATGGGTGGATACTGGGTAATGATCAAGTTTCAATCGGAGGAGGCAAAAAAGACTTTTCAATCTAATGTGGGTATTGGTACTTGGTTCGCAAAGATTTAACAAGCATCAACTGACTTCTTTGTTGAAGGGAGGGTTGCATGGGTAGATATAGAAGGAGTTCCTTTAAAAACGTGGTATGATAATGCATTCAAACGCATTGCTTCTAAATGGGGTACCTTAATTCATGTTGATTCTCATGAGGACGGGAATTTCTACACAAAAAGAATCTGCATCAACACGAATATTACATCTAATATTCTTGAGTCGTTTAAAATCATTTATCGTGGTAAATTGTTTTGGATTCGAGCTAAAGAGGTTTCTGGCTGAACCTGATTTTATGGAGGATAACGATGACGACTCGGATAACGATGATGATTTGATTAATGACTTAAAAAAAAGATGAAGAATTGGAAGGTGATAGTAATACAGAAGCTGTTCCAGACACAATTTTTGATGATGCATCAATCCACATTAATGCCGAAAATGCTTCTGTAGAAAAACAAAAGACGCATTCAGAAGATCCTTTCAACATATACAAACTTCTCACCAAGAATAAGGAGAACAACCACAAAGAATTCAATTTGAAAGGCAGTTTGAAATACCCCCCAGGTTTTACACCTATAAATGATAATGTCAATTTTGAAGTGCAATCAAACAAGTTTACAGGCGAGCGTTTAAATAATATTCAAGAGGAAGTTCTGAAAGATAAGTTCAATGAAGATGCAGCGGAGTCCACATGTTCTGGACATTTTAAAAAATCTAATATTTCACGTACATGTGGATCTATATTACAAGTGATGGAGGAAATGGTTAAGGTGGGACATACTATGGGCTATAACATGGAGGGATGCATTAAAAACATAGAAGAGATCATCAAATCCCAAGGAGTGAACGATGTCAATCTATGAACTTTATGTCTCTGAACATCCAAGGCCTTGCCCAAAAGGCCAAAAAAGATTGGGTTAAGGAGTTATGCGTGACTAACAAGGTTAATTTTTTAACTTTACAGGAAACAAAAATGGAGAAAATTGATCTCTATTAGTATCAAGAGAGTTGGGGAAATCATGCTTTTGATTATGCTCCCTAAGTGCTTCCGTTGGTGAACTCTGTGGTATTTTATTGTTGTGATCCTAAATCTTTTAGCAACTAAATGTACTATCTCAGACAATTTTGTCATTGGTAAGAGGTGAATGGATATCTTAACGGTAACTGAAAAACTTCACACATTTTGATAAATGCCCCTTCAGATCTTAGTGAAAAGAAAGATGTTGTGGGATTACTGTCTCATGTGAACTCATTGGGCCAGGTGAGGTTGTTGTTTATGGGGGACTTTTAATTGAAGTCCGGAAAAAGATAAAAGATTGGTTCGGTTTTTTTAATGTGCATGCGGAGCTCAATTCGTTTACTTGTTCATCTTCTAATGCGAGCCTTAGAAAAGTGCCTTTAGGAGGAAATGTTCTTATACTGGTCATAAATCTGCTTCCAAATGAGCAAACTTGACCGTATTTCTTATCTCCGAAAGTCTAAGAAATTCAAGTCCAAATATATTCTGCTATCGACATTGAACTCTTCTTATCTGATCATCGTCCAATCTTACTTGCATGAATCTCATTACGATTACGGACCTGTTCCATTTAGGTACTTTCAATATTGGTTACGAAATTAAAGGATTTGGATAAATTTGTTAAAGATTCTTGGAAAGAAGCTGTTGTGGGTGGAGCCAAATGCTGAAGACAAAACTGATGAAGAAACTGAAACACTTAAAAGAAAAAGATTCGGCTATGGAACAAAAAAATATGATTTCCTCACTTAAACAGGAATAGAAACTCATAAAAAAGTATATCTTAGCTAGATTTGGACTGATATTATATCAAAGGTTGTGGTATGAATAGAACGTAAACAAAGATCTAATGTTGTCAGACCCCTATCAAAATTACGAATCTTCAATCATTGGAAGCTGCCGCAAAAATCAAAGATTAAAATGGGCAATCGAGGCGATGAGAATTCTAAGTATAACCTCACGGAATTCTTATAAAAAAAAAAGTCAGCTAGCCATGTCCGTGGCAATTTTGGTCGATGGTAACTGGATAGAAAAAAAACCCTCCTCCTCACCTGGTTAAACGGGAATTTTTGTATCACTTAAAAATCGTTTTGATCACGCCATTCAAGATTTCCGTCTGCCAAATTGATCTAAACATTCAAATACGCTACAAGCCTGAATCAAATTATCGACCTGGAGTGTGATGTGTTCAAAAGATGAAATAAAAAGGCGTTTAGAGATGTGGGTAACCAATATTCTCTGTCCCCATGGTTTCACGTTCGGTTTTCTATCGTCGTTACAGGAATTATTTAGAGAGGTGACGTGGTTGAATCAGTGACGAAGTTTTTTCATCATGTCATTTCCTAAAGGCAGCAACCTCTTCGTATATGCCTTGTTTCCGAAAACCGCGATCTAACATGGACAAAAGACTTAAGACCTATTACTTAATTGGTAGTATGTATAAAATCTTGCCAAGAATCCTTGTGCGAATCGCCTTTGTTCTCGTTCTGGTGTTCTCGTAAATGAAGTTTCAATCAAACTTTCATTGCTATAGGCAAATCTCGATGGTCCATTTATCCTAAAACGAAATTGTTCAATGGTGTCAATCGAAAAAAGAAGCAGTCTTTGGTTTTCAAAGTGATTTCAAAAAGGTTTTTGATTCCGGATTCGATAGGAATTATTATGGATGACAATTTGAGAAGGTTCGGTGTTTGGTGAGAATGGTGCTCTTGATTTAAATGTTGTCTTCGATCATCTAGGGGTTCGGTTAGGTTATGTGAATGGTAGATCCTAACGAAGAATTTCAATTCCACAAAGGTCTCAAACAGGGTGATCCTTTATCTCCGTTCTTTGTTCATTTTTGTTATGGAAACATTACACATCTCATTCCAAAGAATAGTTGATGCTGGTATGTTCAAAGGTATTACGTTAAGTCCCTCTCTTCAACTTTCCTATTTGTTTTACGCCGAGGATGTTATTTTCATGGGTTAATGAAATGAGTCAAATCTTGATACGATTGTTCAAGTTTTGGAATGCTTTCACCGTGCATCAGTTCTTCGTCTCAACATGTCTAAAAGTAAGTTAATGATGATTTAATGTGGATGCTGAAACAGTGGCTCAAGCAGCTAAAATATTGGCTGTTCACTCTTAAAACTCCATTTACTTATTTAGGTTCGAAAGTAGGTGGCCATATGTCTAGAATCCAGTCTTGGAATGAAACGATCGAAGCAATGGCTTCTCGTTTATCGAAATGGAAGATGAAGACTCTTTCGATATGAGGTAGATTAACCCTTCTTAAACCGGTTTTAGGATCGATGCCTATTTATCATATGTCTATATTCAAAGTTCCTATGAAGATTCTGCAACGTATGGAATCCATTCATTCACATTTTTTCAATGGTTCGGATCCTCTTGCTAAAAAACCGACTTGGGTGAAATGGACAAATGTGTTAGCTTCTAAAGAAAAATGGAATTTCAAGCTTATACGCTCTGAATAGAGCTCTCATGTTTAAATGGGTGTGGCGTTTCCTTTCTCAAAACTCTTCACTATGGGCGAACGTCATCAAATCTATTCATGGAGATCACGAAAAAATTGGTAAACAGGTGAAAGTCTCTTATCCTTCTATTTGGCTCGACATTGTTAAAGAGGTGGATTTGTTAAAGAAACGGGGTTTAAATTTACTCAGTTTCGTTAACAAAAAAGTGGGCAACGGTTCAGATACTTTGTTTTGGGAAGAAACTTGGCATGGGGATGTTGCGTTTAAATTTTTGTTTCCAAGGGCTTACGCACTGGAATCTTGCAAAAACATTGATGTTGCTTCTAAGTTATCTCAAAACAGCTTGGCTTTCACTTTCCGTCGTGAACCTAGGGGAGGAGTGGAGCAAGATCAGTTTGATTCTCTGAAGGCGATGGTGGAAGGTACTTCTCTCGTAAACATCAGGGATAGATGGATTTGGTCCTTGCAAAGTTCAGGAGATTTCACCGTTGCCTCAATTAGAAAATTGATCGACGAGTTCACGTTATCGGAGGTCTCTTCTAGCACTCGTTGGATCAAAGCGGTGCCTATTAAGGTAAATGTTTTAGCTTGGAAAATCAAGTTAGATAATCTTCCAACTAGATTGAACATTTCTCGTCGTGGAATGGATATTGACTCTATTCTATGCCCTACATGCGGTAAAGCGGTGGAATCAACTAGGCACATCTTCTTCACTTGCCAAATTGCTAGAGATATCCTTCATTTGATCACCAGCTGGTGGAATATTCCGTATATGGAAGTTTCTTCTTATGAAGAATGGTTGGTTTGGATCTTGAGTCTTCGGCTTTCGATCAAACATAAGCGTATTTTTGAAGGAGTTTGTTATGTGACGTGGTGGCATATTTGGAACTTCCGTAATAAAACTATCTTCGGTTCTGAGTCTCCATCAAAGGCGGCTATTTTTGATGAAGTGCAATCTAGATCTTTCTACTGGTGTCGTTACAGATGTAAAGCTTATTTTAGTTGGATTGAGTGGCTTAAAAACCCTCACCTTGTCACTTTGTAATCTTCTAGCTCCTTGCTAGTTTTTTATCTCTCAATAAAATTCGCCGTTCAAAAAAAAATACTACTTAATTCTTGTATCTTAAAAATAATTCATGATTGTATAGTTACTACTCCTAATACTTCACATGATTGATTAACCAATAATCGGTTTCTCATTCTATTTTCACCCAACCAATCGTAAGTGGCAAATAAAAGTTTGGGAAAAGACAATATATGACAAACTGCATGTCAATTTAGATCACTGACTCTTATTTGTTGTTTTGTTTCTTTTTCTTAGTTTCTATAAGTACAATATACCTCTCACTTGAGAGTGAACATCGGGTCAAATTCAGACCGGATAAAAAAACAGAACCAAATCGAGACCGATTTAGCCCAAAATCATGGACCGAGGATCGGACCGAATGTGTTCGGTCCGGTTCGGGTCGGTCCGGGTCCCCTGGTCCAGTATCTTCGGATCCGGTCTGTCTGAAAAGGCAAAATGGTCGGTTGGAAGTAAGACCGGACCCTGATACCGAACAACAGACGTAAAATGTGAATTGAGGACCAGACCTAAATAGGTTCGGTACGGTTCAGACCGGTTTCTCATGTAAACACAAATTCTGTCTTAAGATTGTTATCAAATACGAGTATATTGCTACAAGAGACAAATTAACAATAACATGAAACATAAAGTGTAGAAACTGATACCGTTAATTTTTTGAATGCGAAGACTCAAAAACACAAACAAAGAAAATGTTTAGGCCTGTGATACTCACAGTTTTCATAAGACAGATTCGTCATCTCCATAGTGATTGAGAATCGTGAACGTTATCTCTTAGGATACAACAACAACGAATAACTCCATTAGCACACAAACGTGTTATCAAGGCGAACCAATATTGGTCTTCCATCTATTACGAACATATACACACAAAGAATCAAGATGATCAATGTTAAACGAAGAGGAGTGTGTTGTGTTTCTTAGTGTGTATTTGTTAAAAGAAGAACACCCTATTTATAAAGAAAAAGAATGGAGGAAAAATGGTCACATTAATTTATCAAAATTAATCTCATTAATGCCTCATGAATTCAAATTAACCTTACATTAACTTTTTCATAATCACGTTAGTATGTTTCATGAAACGATCAATTATCATTCGAAACTTTTAACCACATTTTTTTCCCAATAGATACATCATTTACACGGGAATATAGCACGAAATTTGGATAAATTTACTCAAAACAGCAAAGATTAAACAATTACGAAGACGTCATCATATTAAGCAATCGGTTAAAACTTGATGATAGCACAATTAAACAGTTATACATCAATAACATGAGATAACATACGAAAACTTGATCAAATTCATTGAAACACCTTATTATCAACTCTTCACGTTCATAAATCACGTCAACTATCTGTAACACTGAAGGAGAAATCAGTGTGTTTTTGGAGGTGAAACCAGTGTGTGAGAATTGTGAGGAGGCGTGGGTGGTTCTTATAGAGTAATCATCACATTCCTATTTTTGAAGACTCTCATGTTTCTTATCTATTTTTTACATCTTTCGCAGACGTGCACACTTACATAAACGTTCACTCCTAAATGTTTCATCCCATATGATTAGCTTAGAAATCTTTAATCAAAGTTGCTAGCAAGAAACAGATCCTTCTGCCAAGTCAAATGGGATTTTGATTCTTTATGAAGCAGTTCTACCCCCCGTAGTATGCAGCCATGCTTAACATGGCTATACGTGGCAAGCGCAAGTGCGCTACATGGCCTTCTGATCTAGTTTCAGCTAAATAAAGCTCTACATATACAACTAAAATTTCCCAATACCCCTGGAGTCCTGGACCATCAGAAATTGCTCCACTTTGATTTGAGTATACCTTTTCAATTATAGTTTCGAATGCTATTTTTTAACTCTAATTAAGGTTTATTTTTTTTGCATGTGGAAGTGTGTGTTTTTTAAAGAAGATGAAGCGCACAATTCATTTTTATTTTCTAGTTTTGTTTGTATTTGAAATCTTTATAAATAGAGATTTTTCAGTTTTTTGTACTCGTAAGTTTGAAAAGTGTAAAAGAGGCATTGGTTAATACTAGAAGCTGTCGAAATGTAATTTATAGAAACCTTAAGGATTTATTTTATACTTTTTCTGTTAGAGAGTAACTAACTCTCATTTCATCATTTCTGTATAAATACTATGTATTTGCTTCTGTTACATTCAATGAAATCACTTCACTGTATGTTTTCTCTTTAAACTTCATCATTGTTATCATGGTATCAGAGCTCAATGATGAGTTCTTGATCTGTTAAAACCGTTACAACTGATATGACCATAATAACTGTTACACCATTATTAACCACCATTTATCACCATCATCTTCATCATTAATCATCATCTTCACAATCGCAATCACACTTCAGTTGATTAACACAATATGTTCTTGATTCGATTCTATTCTTATCTTCAAAAGAATTGAATTTATGAATCAATTTCTTGTGTTTGTAACGCTTTTCTTCATTCTTGAGTTGTAAAGCTTCCACAATAACAACAATGGTGACTACTTTAAAATCCTCTGATTTTACAAGTGGTTTGAACAATCAATCACTTTTGGTTCAAAATCCCCTGTTTTTACATCCATATGATGGGCATGGTACTCTTGTTGTTCAAGAGAAATTGATAGGAGCTCAGAATTATCGTTCTTGGAAAAGGTTTGTTGAAATTGCTCTTTTTACTAAACGAAAACTGTGTTTCATTCGAGGTACTATGCCTAGATCACTAGATGATCCTTCTTTGCAAGAACAATGGGATACTTGTAACAATTTAGTGACGAGTTGGTTGATGAATTCTGTTTTTGAGTCAATTGCTAAGTCGATTATGTTCATTGGCATAAGCTAAATAGAGAAACAATATTTGCTCTCAATAATGGTTCACAAAAGCATAAGCTAAGTTGATTATGTTTTTGAGTCAATTGCTAAGTCAATTGCTTCAATTGGAAACAAGATTTGCTCTCAGTAATGGTTCACATAAGCATAAGCTAAATAGGGAAACCTATGATACTATGCAATGTGGCAAATCAGTGAGTGAATATTATACTAGTATGAAGTGTATGTGGGAAGAGTTGGATTCCATGAATGAATTGCCTAGAATTACTAATATCACTCCTGAAATTGTGGTTTTTTTTTAATGCTTTGAATACTCAAAAGGAAGAGCAGAGATTATTTTAGTTCTTGAATGGTTTAGATGATCATTTTTCAACTCAGAGAAGTTAATTACTACTGAATTCACCTCTGCCTAGTGCTGAGACTGCTTGTGCCTTGCTTCAACAAGAAGAATCTCAAAGGGGAGATTTTGGATCAGGACAGTTACGGGTTGAATAAACTACTTTATATAGCAAAGGTGAAACAATGGATAAGTGTACTATCTATGGTTTCAAGTGCATCCACCTGAGAAGTGTTGGGAGAAAGTTGGTTATCCATAAGTATAAACAGAACCAAAAGGCAAAAGGGGGAATGAAAAGTAGTAATGCACCAGTAAAGAGAACTACAACCTTGGTTAAAAATGGAGGACATGTGGTGTTTACTTCTAAACAATTTGAGCAGCTATTGAAAAGTATTCCTCACTTCAATCAAAATGATGAAGCTAATCTTGAGATGTAACATCCTTTGGAGAAGGTACAGTTTACTATTTTTCCTATGTAAATGGAGTTTTTAAAGGGTGGATTATTGATATAGGAGAAGTGATCATATGTCACCCGAGAGTAATGATTTGGATGATATTCATGTTCTTAAAAACAAACAAGTCATTAATATGCCAAATGGTCATACTTCTTTTATTTCAAAAGTGGGAAATATGACTTTGGAAAACAAACTTGAACTCAAAAATGTTTTAATTGTTCCCTCTTTCAAGTTCAGGCTTTTTTTAGTCTCAAAACTCACAAAAGATGCTAAGTGCTTTGTCACTTTTTATGAGCAATTTTGTGTTATTCAGGATTTATAAACCAAGAAGGTGTTGGGCTTGGGTAAGAAGAAAGCTGGTTTGTACCATCTACTCAACCTTTCTTTGGAAAAATTTCATGCTCAACTTTCCTCTATGGTTGTTTCTGCACTTGAAGATTGTAGTTTATATTCTTTCTTTTTTAATTGTTCCATGCCAAACAATTTTGCTTTCAGTGTGTTCAATGGCACTATAGACTAGGTCATGTGTCAAATACCACTCTTAAACACATTTCTTTAATTTCCGAATGTGTATTGCATACTGCTAATGAATCATGTTTGACCTGTCCCATGGCAAATTTTACCAGATTACCTTATTCTCTTAGTGATTCCCATGTTGAAGTGCCATTTGAGTTAATTCACATTGATATATGGGGTCCATACAAAGTATCTACTTTACATTATCACAATTTGAAAGGGACATAAAGGTTGTAAGGTCAGACAATGCTATAGATTTCTTGAAAGGGTCTCTTGGTCCTTTAATGGATTCTCTACAACTTACGGATACTCACAAGTACAATTTACATAGTAGATGATTATAGTAAGGCTGTTTGGGGAGTTACCTATTTTTGATCAAAAATATGATGTCTTATTCTAATTATAAGTCTTCATCAAGTTTATTTACGACCTTCAATTTAAATGAAAGGGACATAAAGGTTGTAAGGTCAGACAATGCTATAGATTTCTTGAAAGGGTCTCTTGGTCCTTTAATGGATTCTCTAGGGATAGAACATCAGACCTCATGTGCAGATAGGCCTCAACATAATGGAAGGGTAGAAATAAGGCATATAAATATATCAGAGATAGCCAGAGCATTGAGACTACATGCCCATCTTCCTATACACTATTGGGGAGATTGTGTGCTTATTGCTACCTATCTTATTAATAGATTTCCCACAGTTGTTCTCAAATTTAAGACTCCTTATGAATTTCTACTGAGTAACAAGCCAGTCTATGAACATTTAAGGGTGTTTGAATTACGGGTGGAAACGAGCCGAGCCGAGCCCGAGCCTGCCAAAGCTCGAGCTCGAGCTCGGCTCGTTTCGAGCCTTAAGAGTTGAGCTCAAGATCGGCTCGTGTATAATATATAAAGCTCGAGCTCGGCTCGTTTGTAATGCACTCATAAAAAATAAAGCTTCTCTTCTTAAACTTACTTATTCGAGCTCGTTTATCTAAAGCTCATTTATTTTTTTGAGCTCGTTTACTAGAGCTCATTTAGGCTCGCAAGCCTAGCCGAGCTTTGTACATAAAGCTCGGGCTCGTTTATTAAATGAGCTCCAATTTAAGCTCGAGCTCGGGCTCGGGCTCGTTTAGGCTCGGCTCGTTCAAGCTTTTTACCGATCCGATCCCGAGCTTTTCACGAGCAGCTCGGCTCGTTTCCACCCCCTAGTTTGAATGTCTAGCAGTTGCAAGTAATCCTTCAAGGGTAGCTGACAAGTTTGAGACAATAAGTATTCCTTGTTTGTTTTTGGGATATACTGAACATCAAAAAGGGTACAAACTACTTAATCTACTGACTCATACTAGATTTGTGTCAAGAGATGTGATCTTTTATGTGCATATCTTTCTTTATTCAAAATCTAGTATGGCACAAGTTCTTCAACCAATTCATGCTCCTATTTTATCTCTTGTTTGGTATGAAGATTTTATGAACACAGAGCAAGCTTCTCCTCCGTCAAATGCTCCTGTATGCTCTGTACATGATCCAACACCAACTTCTCCTCATGGGACTGAACAAGCTCCTTCAAATGATGATCTAATTCTTGAGCCAGAGTTTGAACCTGTACTTGTTCCAAACATTACTTTACAACCTGAAGCTACTAGAAAATCTACTAGAGTTCCAGTGCAACCAAGTTGGTTAAAATATTATGTTACAACTCATCATCCAAAAGCTAATCAAGTGTCAGTTACTTCCATACAAAATCAATTTCATGCTTTTCTATGTGCTTTGGTTGCTCAAACTACTCCAGCTTATTTTAAGAAGGCTGTCAAAGATGTAGATTGGTGTAAAGCCATGGATTTCAGAAGAAAATGATACTTGGGAGGTTACTTCATTACTAAAAGATAAGAAAGCTATAGCATGTCACTGGATTTACAAGACAAAACTCAAAGTTGATGGTTCATTGGATATGAAAAAGTCCAGGTTAGTGATTAATTGTAATAGACAAAGGAAAGGAGTTGATTATGAGGAGACTTTTGCTCCAGTAGCAAAGATGGTCACAGTAAGGGCTTTGTAAGCTGTTGCTTCCATGAATGGATGTGACATATGTCAAATGGATGTTCTAATGCATTCCTACATGGTGATATGTTTGAAAATTTATACATGAAAATGCCTCAAGGCTATGTTGGTCAGGGGGAGAGTGTACAAAAGACCACTTCTTCAAAAGCTCAAAAGGAGCCCCTTGTGCTCTACACTTTCAGCCATACAAAAGCTCGAAAGGAGCCCCTTTAATACTCGCATGCCAACTATTATTATAAGCAAATTCAACCAAACACAAATACTCGTCCTAATTTCCCGTCCACTCTAAAGCACACGATCTCAACATATCTTCTAGAGTCTGAATAGTATGTTCAGTCTGTCCGTCAGTCTGAGGATGAAAAGCGGTACTAAACTTAAGTCTCGTTCCCTAAGCATTCTGTAAACCTTTCTAAAATCGTAAAGCGAACCGTAGATCTCTATTAGACACGATCGAAGTAGGTGTGCCATGTAACCAAATAATATCTTGCTGAAATATCTCTGCCAACTTGCTACCGGAGTACCCTTGCTAAATAGGCAAAAAGTGAGCCGACTTGGTCAACCGATCAACTACAACCCAAATTGAATCATTCTTCTTAAAGGTGCGAGGCAACCTCGTTACAAAGTCCATAGAAATTTGATCCTACTTTCAAGTTAGAATATCTAAAGGCTGAAGAAGACCACTTGCACGTTGGTGTTCAATTTTAACTTGTTGACACGTTAAGCACTTTACCACAAATCTAGCCACCTCCTGTTTCATACCATTCCACCAAAAATTTTGCTTCAAATCTCTATACATCTTTGTAGAATCAGGATGAATAGAGAAAGGAGAACGATGTGCCTTAGTCAAAATAGCTTCTCGAAGAGAGGAATCATCAGGAACACATAATCTATTATCGTACCATATCACACCATGCTCATCCACCCGAAATTCTTCCTGCTTACCCGTCTTCATATTTTGCACCACCGACCATAGTTCACCATCTTCCTTCTGAGCTTCCTTAATCCGCAATATAAGGTTAGGTTCAATCTTAAGGCTAGCTATATAACCTTCAGAACCATGAACAACTAACTCGACTTCCATGAGCTCTAGATCTTTGATAATCTCGGGTTGAATTTTGAGACAAGCCATAGTTCCAGAATTCTTCCTACTAAGTGCGTCCGCTACCACATTAGCCTTCCCAGGATGATACTGAATATTTGCGTCGTAATCCTTAAAAAGTTCCAACCAACGCCTCTGCCTCATATTTAACTCCTTTTGAGTAAAAGTATATTTGAGGCTTTTGTGATCGGTGAAGATGTCATAAGTTTTCCCATACAAATAATGCCTCCAAATCTTAAGAGCAAAAACGACTGCTGCCAACTCCAAGTCATGTGTCGGATAATTTTTCTCATAAGGTTTCAGTTGTCTCGATGCATAAGCGATAACCTTACCATGTTGCATAAGAACGCAGCCAATACCTTTCTTTGACGCATCACTATAAATTTGGTATCCACTTGTTCCAGAAGGAAGAGTAAGTATAGGAGAAGAAACTAATCTCCTTTTCAGCTCTTCAAAACTATTCTCTCGTTCTTCATTCCACACAAACTTCTCTCCTCTCCGCATAAGTTTCGTCAAAGGTAAAGCAAGAAGTGAAAATCCTTCCACAAATATTCTATAATACCCCGCAAGCCCCAAAAAGCTTCTAACTTCGGTCACTGTCGTCGATCTCGGCCATTTAGTGATAGCCTCAACCTTAGCAGGATCCATAGAAATACCATCGGCTGATACAATATGACCCAAGAATGCCACTTGCCCCAACCAAAAGTCACACTTCGAGAATTTTGCATAAAGCTTCTTCTGACGCAAAATTTCCAACACAATATGAAGATGCTCCTCATGGTCCTCCCTCGTCTTTGAATACACCAATATGTCATCAATGAAAACTATGACAAATTTGTCCAAGTACTCATGAAAGACACGATTCATCAAGTCCATAAAAACAGCCGGAGCATTAGTCAATCCAAGCGGCATCACAAGAAATTCATAATGACCATAACGAGTGCGAAAAGCTGTTTTAGAAACGTCTTGCTCCTTTACACATAGCTGATGATAACCCGACCTCAAATCAATCTTTAAGAAAAACTTGGCACCCTGAAGCTGATCAAACAGATCGTCGATTCGTGGTAGTGGATACTTGTTTCTCACTGTAATACGATTAAGCTCCCTATAATCAATACACAACCTCATACTACCATCCTTCTTCTTCACAAATAAAACTGGCGCCCCCCACGGAGATACACTTGGTCGAATAAAACCACGTTCGAGAAGTTCTTGCAGTTGATCTTTTAGTTCCTTCAATTCCACTGGCGCCATTATGTACGGAGCTTTAGAAATGGGTTGAGCACCAGGAATCAACTCAATAGTGAATTCAACTTCACGCTCAGGTAGTAGTCCTGGCAGCTCATCAGGAAAATTTCAAACTATTGGATGACTCTCGAGGCGAGGTCCATCTAATAAAGTGTCTTTAATTGATGCTAAGAAACCTTTACAACCGTGAGAAATTAGCGTTTGAGCTTTGAGAGCAGAGATGATTTTTAAAGGCTTACCATGTCGAGAACCATGGTAAATGAATTCAGGATTGTTCAAATCGCCAAAGATGACTCGTTTTGAATAACAGTCGATAGTAGCACGATGCTCAGTCAACTAATCCATACCAAAAATAATATTGAAATCACTCATTTCTAAAGGAAGCAAATTAGCAGAACGAATCTTATCATCAAAACGTAACGGACAATCTCTATACTCATGACCAATAACCACATTATTTTTCATAGGCGTAGAAATAGATAATGCATAATCCAATAATGTAGAGGGGACTTTAATATGTTTAGAAAATGCAAGAGAAACCACAGAATGCGTCGCACCGGTATCGAATAAAACAAACACATCACGATCATACATATAAAGAGTTCCTGAAACGGTACCTGGGGCATTAGCTGCCTGATTGGTAGTCAACGCAGATACTCGACCCCGTGTAGTATGTTGCCTGTTGTTCCCATTTCCCGTATTGCTCACCCCACGATTCTTACCACAGTCTTTAGCTAAATGCCCACCTTGACCACAAATAAAGCAAGCACCTGTGGCCTTATAACATGTGTCACCCGGATGACGTTTACCACATTGGTTACAAGTGGGGATAGATGCTTGGTTTGAGTTTCCCTGCTGACTTGACGACCCGTATGAACGACCGTATTGTTGGCCCCGAACCTGTTGATCTCGATCACGCCATGACCTCTGCCTATTGTTACCATGTCTGTCACTATTTCCATGTCTGTCATTATTGCCATATTTATCGTTATTCCCATATCTGTCACTATTCCCACGCCTGTCACTGTCCCTGCGATCATAAACCCTCTGACTAGACCCCTGTGATGGTGTTTCTGATGGTCGTATACGGTGTCCGTCTCTATCCCTCTTGTTGTTTCCTTCATTCTTCGACCTATCACGGAAGATTTCAATGTTTCTTGCAGCATTAGCAACCTGTGCTACATCAGTAAACTCGGTGTTCAAGATCCTGTCAAGTACAAAGTCATTCAGCCCCCATTTGAAGTGTTTAGCCTGTTCTTCCTGGGTGCCCGCCTTAGCCCCCAAGAAACCCGCCAATCTAAGAAATCTCTTCATAAAATCAGTACTAGTTTCCTCAGGTAATTGACGAATCGATTTGTACTCTCGTTCACACTTTTCTTTCTCAGAGTATGGAAAATACTGCAAAAAGAAGATGTCACAGAAATCATTCCATGACAGCGTTGCTACAAAAGCATCACCTCCTTTTGCTTGCTTATACGCCCTCCACCAACTGTGGGCATCACCCTCCATCTTATATGTCGCCAATCTGGCCTTGAACTTATCACCGCATCCCAAAACCTAAAAGATCTTCTCGATATGTGCTATCCAGTTTTCTGCTTCAACTGGCGTGGAAGCTGAACTAAAAGTTTGGGGTTTCTGTTTCTAGAACCTCTCCAACCATACATGGATATCAGTGGATTGTGCATCCTCATCATTACCCGAACCCCCAGTGTTTATACGTCTAGCATTCATTCGATTAACGTTATTCCCATTATTCTTATTTTGGCGAATCTCGTCGGTTATGCGAGCAGTAAGAGTCGGTAACAAGTCTGCAACTGCCTGTGCTACCGCAACAGTAAAAGCAGGATCTGCTTCGTTGTTCACACGATTGCGACGAGGAGCCATCTAAACGATTAACAAATAAACCAACAAAGACAAATTAGGGTTAAGATCAAAATTCGAATGAGAGCGATTAGATCGGAAATGAAACCTAATGTCTACCCAATCCTCACAGGTCATAACCTAAGTTCTACAGGACGAACCTGCAGCTCTGATACCATAATTGTAACACCCCACCCGAGAACGGGTCAAATGTCACACTTATGGCATCAAAACATACGCAAGCGGAAGACTTTATTCAAATAAATAGTTCAACAAAGTTTCTCAACAAGACAAAGGAATTAATAGGTCTAAACATAATGACCTTCAAACGAAAATAAATCCAATACAGAGTTTAAGCGGAAGACAAAAAATCTAAAATCCAAAGTTTAAGCAATCTAATTGAGATGGGGAAAAGCTATCATCCATTCGGTCCACTAAGAGCTCCTACGCACTCTTCACTTATAACCCAGCTTCCCTCTTATTACCTGCCGCGAATAAAAGAAATGCGGCTGGGCTAAAAAGCTCAGTGAACAGATATGAACAGATATACAAACAAACGGATAGATTCAAATATGCAAGATAAACGAAATAGAACCACCATAAGCTTGTAGCAGAGATTTCATATATCATAAGAAATGAATGAAACAGATAGTCAAACAAAAACATACATAAATGCCCACCGAGCTCAAACAAATGTCTAAAGCATGACACATGCTTAGACCCTACAATCAAAAGCATATCATATCGTATCAAATTATACATGGGAGCTGAAACTCCAAATGTACCCTACAATGTGCAATGGGGTGTTGGCACCACACTAAGCCATGCACCAAATTATATAAAAAACCTACACATATTAGCCTAGGATGCATCCATACGCCCCCTACAAATCAAATCAAATCATATATGGCCATTGGTGCCACAATGACGCGGCCATGGTACCTCCATGGCTAGTTAATAGCTCGGGCATCGAAACAAATGAAAGGGCTCATATAACATATCGAAGCAAACATAATATATATCCAAAGAAGGTCATGATCAAACATACGAATAAACTCATATCATGGCAGTGTCAAATGAAGCATATATCAAACGAATTCAAAAGGCTCAACGAAGTTATGAAATAGGATAGCAAACGAATATCGAATCATAGGATGGGGAACATAAATAGGGATTTCAGCGAGGCAAATAGATACGGAGCAAAAGTCATGAGAATCCTTACAAAGAAACGATAGAATATCTGTACCTTAAACAAACCAATGCGTACTTGACAAATCAAATCGACCTACTCTCGCTTCAAATTATCTACATAAATTATAAAACCAATAATTAATTAACGATGGACTCACTACTACTTTATTTTATCATTCGATTCATAATGGCTTATTATATACTTATTAGTACTACTTATTTACTTGTGTCAGTTGTGCCTTTGAATACAAAATGTGATGTGAGTTTTTAGAAATAAAGAAATGTTCTACTTGTAAGCACTATTATAAAGTGCAGGGACTAAATATGTTAAGTAAGGAAAGTTTAGTCATTATGGCAGTGATGTATATTACTTGGTTTAATGATATTAAGTTTTACTAATATAAAAATATAATATATATATATATATATATAAAATATAGTATATGAACTTTTACTTTAACAATTGTATAATGTCAACATTACAATTCGAAAAACTTAGAAATAGAATCATCTTCATTATAATATTAGATCATCTAGCTACAATAAACTACTTAAATGCCCATATTATACATATATGTGAATATAACAGGTCTTTAGTTTTACGCCAGAAACAACATGCTTAATTTATATGCGTTGTCCATTATTATGAAAATATACTTATCACATTTCACCTCAAAGACTTGTATACCGGTTTATAATAGTTATAGATTCTGATATTTGCAAAATAGGTATTTTCATATTAAAAAGAGCCTATGAGGGACTTATTCACGTGACCGATTAAAATTACCAAACTGATATTAACGTTATCATCACATGCAAACCCCATGTTATGATAGCTTTTAGTTTTGTATAAAGTTCCATGTTCTAAATTTGTACAACACTTAATCACTAATGGTGATTTCATATATATGAACACATATCATATTAGTATATATAAAAGGTGATTCATTACTGGTGTAAATTATGCATTTAACAGATGTTTCGAGGATACCTCAAAACTATACGCGAAGAATTCGAAACTGAAACAAGAATGCGAACGCTAAGAATAAACGAGACACAGCCGAACCCGAACTAGAAGTCACACACGAACATGAACACCCAATAAACTCTGCCACGAGACCCAAACCCAATCACGATCTCTGTCCTCCTGCTAACTAAACCAATTCCAACTCAGACACGAACAAAAGCCGAGTTTTGCAACCCCGATCAGAAACTCGAATAAATGAAACCGAAGTTCTAGAGATGCACACGAACACAAACCTGAATAGTATCAATGCCAACGTGAAGCTACTCTCCAGCCTATCTTGATTATGGAGACGAATATTTTAGTTTTCGAAAGACTTATTTAGGTTTTATGTTGAGATTTATAAGATTTATGAGATTATGAAGAGAACTAGTTTGGGACGTGTTTATATGGGCTGAGCGTGGGATAACAGAGGATCCGAATAAAATGGGATTTGAGGTGGTTACTTTGACCGAGTTTTTCTCAAAACAAAGTATATCAGATGTTCACACTTTTTGAATTTGATGTCACGTGTTATATAGATGGTCACTTATAAAGTAGCAGGAGTTGTTAATTACTAGATTATGTTTATTTTATATCCATAATATTTTGTTACCATACTTATTTTATAGCTTTAAATTTTAGGGTATTATACTTTCTAAGTTCGAATATATATAATGTGGAACGTCAGACTTCATACGTTAAATATATTAAAGGCCCATAATCAAAGATTGCTAAAAATATGAACCAACTAAAAACAACAGCAGTATACTTACATATTGGTATACTGGTTTAAGTAACAACAGTAGCTAAACTGTCTTGAGAAAGAACCGACGCATAAGATGTCTGAAGCACGTGCATAGAGGTACCGCATGCATCTGGTATTTGAAATTTGTGGTATGATGTGAATGCATGATGTACAGAGTAATACACATAACATGGTAAGAAGTAACATACTCGAATACGTACTCAAAAGCAATATACCGAAACAAGAGTATACATACGTAAACGTGTACTGTTTTTAATAACAGTATGAGCCAAATTGGCCTGAGAAAGAACCGACCTAGAAGCTGTACATGTATTTTTGACGACATCTGTCGGGAACATGTGGCTGTTGGACTTTCATATAATGGCATGTCACCATTTATGGCTCTCATGTTATCGTTAACCTCATTTGCACTCTGTTTCCTATGACCAATACTCATTCTAAACATATCATCACATTTCAGCCACTCCAAAAATTAAGAACCGTGGGGTTATTCGGTAAATGTTCCCTGATTGTGTGTCGGTTGTTGCACCTGCATATAGAGCAGAATTAGGACAACGAAATTGAAAACAAACTAACCTGAAACTGAAAGAATCGTGGTTCTAATTTATATCAAAGTGTGTTCATCGCATACCAAAAATGGGCATTGAAGATGAAAAAACACATGCAGACACACAAATTAGCCTTTAACTACAAAATCAACATTACCCGTAATCCATATCATCATCATAGTAAATTATTAAACAAAATAAAATCAATATAAAAATCACCCAAACGTCCCTAATTCAAACAATTAAAACTATGAGTTAATATACACAAATTAAACAACATACTTTGATTTCAACCTTGAATCCAACCTTTGTTTGAGCCAGTGGGTTATGACTTTGCCTTTTTTAGCTTAAGCTTGGATATGTTAGCACTTTCATCGACACAGTTGTTAAACACCAAACCACCTTCAGAACATCAAAAGAAATCGAGAGTAGATGCCAGAAAAGAAATTTAGCTATCCATGAAAATTGTTTAACCGAACCGGTTTTAGTCAACCGGTTCGTAAACCGGTTTTTGACTAAAATTGATTCTGGTTTCATCCAAAATCTTGAACCGCTTCAAACCGGTTTGACTTAAACCATTTCGATAAACCGGTTTGAGTTATAACTTTTTTTTCTGATTGAAATTGCACCATTTAGCCAAAGATTAAATGGATCAAGGGTACATTTGCAAAACATGAGCCTGCTTGATGTTTCTTGCTCTAATTCTAATCAAAAGAACTAAAAAGGCATTTGTCTATAGAGTTGGGTCATTGTCTTTAAGTAACTACCAAAAGTTTTAGATTAAGTTCAGACTGAGCATGAAATTATATATGTGGCAGTTTGCTTTTGTTGAAGTGTATATACATTGTAGTGCTCTAGGGACATGTCGGTGTCATCACCCTTTTATATAGATTAATAATTGACCAATGTATATTCTTTTTAACTCTCATTAAGACTCACTGGCATATGTTTGGTTAGTCATTACTGAGCATCATTAGGAAATTGATTGCACAAAGAATCGCTCACTAAAATAAACACACCTATATCATATTTTAAACATTAAACATGAATAACGTCTTCTTGATTAAATAAATGGAAATGCGAAATAAATAAATGGAAATACAAAATACATAAGAGAAATACATAACATAAATAACGTATTCTTGAATCATTCCCCTTCGTCAATAGGATCGGCCAAGTTCAACGATATTTCTTCTACGTGTATTTGTTCTTCAACTTGTTCCAATTCGCCTTCAAGTGGTGATACGTGTTGAATCCGCTCCACGCTATCGATGTGGTATTTGAGACAAATGCAAACTTCGACTGAAGTGGGAGTGAGTTTTGTTCTTTGAGGTGATATAACCCTCCCACTTACCGAGAAGGTGGATTCGGAAGCTACCGTACTTGCTTGAACCTAGTGGTGATATAACCCTCCCACTTCGAGGTGATATAACCCTTCCACTTCTCGTGTTTTCCACCAATTAAGATATCTAAATTATTAAACTCTTCAATGGTCATTTGACTCAAAAAGTCGGATGCTCCATACCTTCCGAGCTCGCTACTAGGGGTATTACCTCGAGCTCGTTTTCTATTCTCATTCACCAAAAAGATTATAATTTTGCATTGACGCGTTAGAACCACGAGAACTCGAACCCGCCTCTTGATGCATAGAATGAATATTTGAAGCACTTGAGCCATATTTATTTAAATACACTTGAAACTGTCAAAAGTCGCGTTAAAGCGAGCAACTTGACGAGAAACATAAGTATTGTTGGTATCGCTCAAACCTAAATAATTAGAAATGTTATTAATTAAAGCTTCAACCCCGTCTCAGTTTATAATCGGGTTCAAAGCGGCGGCACAAGTTATCAAGGGAGGCAATTGTTTGAAATATTTGATCAACTTTTCTTTCATTGGCCCCACCAAATTCGGAAATCTCATTCCAAACTCGTTTAATTTTTTCGTCATTAAATAAAGTTGAATCAAAACTAAACAACTTGTAGGGTAGTAAATTCCCGACAACAAAGTAGTAGCAGTTTTAAAAACACTAAGCAATTCCGAAACAAGTTCTATAGTTTCCCAATGAGAGTCGGGATAAGGCACAATATTCTCATATTCACGTGCAAGTTGTGCATGAAACAATTGTAAAGTAATTCTTTGACGCAACGCACATTCAAACAAGTGGCAAGTGGAATTTCATCGGGTAACCACGTCGTAATTTGGACCTAAGCAAGTAGACTCCGCATCTTTACATATCTCTTAACATATCTTTAAATTCACTTTTAATTTGCTCAATAACACTTAACCCCTTTTGCACAACCAAATTAATGATATTTGCTACACATCGGCTATAAAAAAAGGCATCGTTGCAAATCGGTATGTATTTTATGATTAATTTTTCAACCGCACTGGTGTTGTTCGACGCATTATTGAAAGACATAGAAAAAAGCTTTTCTTGTAAATTAAACGTTTGGATGACACAAGCTAAAATAGCATAAATATTTTCACTGGTATGGAGTATCCAAACAATTCAAAGGCAATCGTATGCTTCATCATTTCCCACGTTTTGCGATTTACCTAATGCGCGGTAACACAAAGATACGAATCCGGTGAACCATGTGGAGCGGTCCAAACATCACACGTTAAATTTACATCGGTTTCTAAAATTTGAAATCCTAAAATCAATTCGTTTTTGGCTTGAGCCCACAATTTTATACAATCACGTCTAAGGGTATCTCGACTTATGTGGCAATATCGCGGTTGAAGCGATTCTTTAATAAGCGCGCGGTCATTCAGTGATTGTCGAAGTGATAAAACGACAGGGTTTCTTGAATCACAAATTTCGCCATCCTATCCCGAACCCGATCCGCCTCGTATTGCCACAACGATCCATCATTTCCTATGGTTGTTTGACTAGAACCCTTTGCCGCTTTCACAACGTCACAACTGTTTTTCATGTGAGATTTCAACGTAGTGTTCGAGTTTGTTTTGAAAAGCTTCCCACATTTCTTACATCTCGCTGTTCTCGAATTGTCTGACATCACACACAAATTGTAGTTTACCCTCTTCTGGTTTTTATTCGTCTTTTTGACTTCAATCACGGTAAAGTTGCGTGTTGATTCTCCAATGGATGACATTTTTGAGAGTGTTTTTTGCGTTTTTAGAACATGTGTTTTTGTGTTTTGAGATTGTGTAATTTTCCCCAACACTCAACCCATTTATTTATACTAAAAAGAAGGGCTGAATAAATTGAAATTTGAAATTTTGAAATTTTAAATATTTTAAAATTTTAAATGGGTTAAATTTTGCCTTTTAAAATTTTGACGAGGACATATGCATGTGTCATGTACAATGTTGTGTCATCGACTCATAAAATTCGAACCAATTCATTTAATAGTTTAGCACCTATGATCAGATTGGTAATGTTATTTTTTCATCTACCATGCGAGTTTGTTATAATTAATAAGGAAACTGTATAAAAGTACATAATAAATAATAGTAATAATATTACCCCTGCATGAAGTCATAAAGATGTACGCATGCCTGAAGTCATGAAGAAGGCATGAATGCGTGAATAAATGATCAAAAAACGTGGCCATCAGTACATAATAAATGATGCTATGCTCCATTTTCTACCTATACTATAAGTGAAACCCCAAAAATTACTGTGGATCCTAAGAAACAGCCACGTGTCCAGTAATAGTTCCTCACTATTTAGCTTTTGCCTATCACATATTTGAAAACTCACATATATATATATCATATTAAAAAATCAGTTCTTTACATTCCAAATTTCGTAGATCTATGCTCAAATCCCTATGGCTTCAAATTTGTAACTTAAAATGCATCTTCAGTTATACTAATGGATTTTCATTCATTTTTGGATTTTATGTGTGCCTGTCGACTAAGTATATCTAGATGTATGTGTGTCGACTTTGTGCAGATGTTACCAGGTTGAATCGCAGAAGTGGCCAGAAGAATCACCCGGAGAAGATAACAGGAGAGACGTTACCGATCGTGGCCAGCTTAGGGTCAGCGGTGCCGCATTGACGTGCTAGATCTAAAGATGACATGGTAAGGAAAAGCATGACTCAACTTACAAGCAGGGTGTAGGTATAGTTTTCATCGAACTATCTTGCATGAATGATATGTGTTTTTAGTCATTTTATTTATAGGTAGACAAAAAAAGCGTTTTGATGATGTTTACGATTTAAACAAATTTATGTTTGTTTCGAAGCGTCCGAGTTTGGGGGAGAGTAGAGACCGCGGAGGTATGGAGTATGGAGGAAGAATAGAAGATGATGCATAAGGTACGTACTAGTTTGCCAAAATATGTGGTTTTTTACTTTTTAGATTTTGGTTATTTTGGCAATAAACATCCACAGACCACAGTTAAGGAGCTACAAAAGAATTAGCGGTTTATTATATTCAAAAACGCTGGCATGAGTAAGTACTGTAGTTCGTGCCTGGTGGTAATGGCCAGCGTAAAGCATAACACGAACAAGAGGATGGTATTATAGATAAGATAACATGTAAATATAATGCGTTTCTTTTAATTAAACTTGAGTTCAAAAGTGTATTATATTTTCATTCACAGATTTGGTTTTGAAGTTATAAGTAGATGAGACCTTTTATGCTTTAATTTGTATAATATTTTTTAGGTTATAACTTATGAGAATATGAGCAATTTCTCTACATTAATTTGTGAGCTGGTTCATTAAATTGTTAAAATTGATTATTTTTTATTTGTATTAATGTTATTATAGGCTACATGTGTTGTTTCGACGGTACTGATATTTGGTGGCGAAAATTACCAAAATGACCCATTGGGATTGGGTATATCTTGCAGTGACCCCAAAGATATTATTTTCCTATTTAACCCACTAAATCGCGCTACATGTGTAGCGATCAAATCATTTTCCACGCGTCGGCTTATTAACGAAACTAGAAAATAACGAAATTGAATTTTGAGCCCTAATTTGTCCTAAACCTAAATCACGCTACTTTTGTAGCGATTTTCCCTAAAAAAAGTCAGGTTGTCAGCCTTTGTCAGTGTGCGTCAACTTTTGTCCGGGGCCCATTTGTAAATCGCGCCCTTATAGTAGCGATTTAGGCAAATAATTTTTTTTTCCTACAGTATCATACAGTATGAAAAGATTGATTGCTAGTATTGTTTTGTTACTTTGTAAAAGACGAATCTTATTATGCATATAAATCATAAGTGGTATGGTATTTCAAATTGTGCATATCTTTAGTTCTAAAAAAACAGTAGTTGAATTCAAGAAGTTTTTGTTGTTGTTGTTGTAGTTTGAAGGTTTTGTTGTTGTTGTTGTTGTTGCATTGTGGATTGTTGTGGTTTGTGGTGGTTTTGAGGTTGTGTTGCTGCGGTATTTTTTCAAAGTGTGTTGTTGTTGGTGCCTTTTTGTGTTACCGGTTTATTATACGATGGATTTGAGCGGTTACGATGTATAATATTTATATTTTAAATTATCAACTATTTTATTTTTTGATGTTTGTATGTGTAGTAAGTTAAACAAACAAAAAATCTTTTTAAAAAAATCGTTATGCAAATTTATGCGCAAAGTTAAGCCGGATCAAGATTTTCAAAAAAAATTAACCAAACAAATAGGTAACAAAACTCTAAAACTAAATGATGCAACAAATTTTTTTTTATTTAAATCGCTATACATACGGCGCGATCATTGTAATTATAAAAAAATAATAATAAATCGCTATTTATGAGGCGCGATCATCCTACGTGGCATTTTTTTTAAATGTGTAAAACAAATCAAATTGTGACACGTGTACATCGGTTTGATCGCTACAGATTTGTAGCGATTTAAAAGGTCATTTCGGAAAAAAATATGATGTGGGTTACTGCAGGAAAACACATTTTCCAATGGGTCATTTTCGTAATTTTCGCTATTTGGTGAATGGTTGTTGAATTGCGTATACATTGTTAACTATTTGAGTTAGATGTTTTGAAATGATGCACATATTGTCTTACTCACGAATTAGAGTCGTTCTCTTAGATTGATTTCAAAAGATATGAAACATGTAATGATAATGTGATATGAATCTTAATAGTTAAAAGAACAAGATCTGATTTTGGGTGCAAGAAATCAAAGAGAGACATGAGTGATGATAGGGTAGTTGGTTAGTTGGTGGTATAAGCAATAGAAGTATGGTGGTATGATTGCTTTGATGGTAGGTATGAAGAAGCATGGCCAGCATAAAGCAGAACACAATACAGAAACGACTATTGAAGTATTGGCATGTAAAGTAAAAGTATGGTGTAGGCTTTGTAGACTTATGCATACTACCGAGACATATGAGATGTGAGAGGTATGTTTGAGAGAGACTTGTCTTTTTTAAAACGGCAACTATTATAAAACCAACTAGCAAGAAGCTAGAAAAAGAATTACAAAGAGATCTATTTGCCGAAAACCAAAAGTCGTCTCGGGACTTATACCTTAGATTCGACAATAGTCGTCTCGGGACTTGATACCCTAGATTCGACAAAAGTCGTCTCGGGACTTATACCCTAGATTCGACACCAACAAAAGTCGTCTCGGGAATTAATACCCTGGATTCGACATAAAAAAAATTAAAGAACTATATTAAAAAAAAATCAAAACAACAACTATTTGATGAGCCGATCAAACATAACTTCATGTCACCATAACAACTCCAAAACAAGTGCCACGTCATTGGGGTTGCTAATTAATATCACTGTCTTAAAAAAAAGGTTAAAGGGTAAGGATTAGGGTTTGACGGGGACGGTTTAGGGAGGCGGCTCAACTAAGCCACCTAGGTCTGAGGATCAAAACAAGTGCCACGTCATTGGGTTGCTAATTAATATCACTGTTTTTGCACCCATGAGTACTCATCATAACATTCTAACTTTTATAAATCTCGTGGCAGTCAACCTCCATAAAACCTTAAGGCTAAGCCACATACAAATCCCATGGATGAAGCATAACCTGATATGATGAACCATAAACCTTCCAACGTTACTCTTTTTTTTCCTTTCTTCAATCAGACTATTACTTCAATTGGATCTATGTTTTAGATATATTATTCTTTATTCACCCAAAGTGGATCTATGCTTTAGATCTGGAAACGATCCCCGATGGATAAAAGTATAAAACGATAAAACGTGGTGGTGATGGCGAGTGAAGATTATTGGGGGTAGTGGTGATGGCGGTTTGTGGATCTGCTGTTGGTGGTGATTAAGGTTTTTTTTTATATGAGATAATGGTGGTGACAGCGGCCAAAGGTTTGACGGGTGGCCTATGAGAGGTGGCTCAACAACCACTAGGTCTAAGGATTAAACCTGCTCTTGATACCATGTAAGACAATGAAAACCCCGTAGGTTATAATTTATTATTCAGCCACTATTTATAGATTACAAGAGATAAGCAAACCCTAATGGACCCAACCCACAAGCCGGGCTTGGGCCATATTTATTCTCTAACAATAACGACGAATGTATATTTCACTTTTCGTGTATAAAAAGGCTTACGTTGTAACTATGGCACAGTACCACCAAAATCCACGGGACGGCCCTGCCCATTACAAGAGGCTTATGAAGGCTTATAGGGGCTTATAGTTAATCATAGGATTAGAATCCTATAAAGTTCAAATGAACTTTAGAGGTAAAGTTCTCTCACAAAGGTAATACCGGGGCCCACTGCGGGACCCGGTTTTCTTTTTATTTGTGAGGGAACTTTACCTCTAAAGTTCATTTGAACTTTAGAGGATCCTAATCCTTAATCAAATTACTAAAATACCCATCAAAATATAATAGATTATCACGTAAAAGTTGGAAATATATCTGAAATTAAATTTGATGTATTATTATGCGATTTTATATTGATAAGCTACAGCTCCAACCAATTCGCCAAACAAAGTTATAAAATTATAAGCTCCTATAATCCCTAGCTCTAGCCTCATTCCACAGTTCCAGTTCCAGTTCCAGCTCCAGCCCGTTTCACCAAACATACCCAAAAGAATATTCAAATTTTATAAACTCAAAGTTTACTATTCAAGTTGTTCATAAAATTATGATTTACTTAACAATGTATCGTGAGAAAGAAAGATGATATAATGTGAAGTAACAAGCAAAAGAACCCGCGCGTTGTGGCGGGACTAATTTTTTCCCGAATAATTTCTTTTGCGTTTCAGGAATTTTTTTTTGGCGATGCGTTATGGCGGGGTTAAAATAAAAAAAAAAAAAGATAAAAAAAAAAAAAAAAAAATAAAAAAAAAAAAAAAAAAAAAAAAAAAAAAAAAAAAAAAAAATAACCTTAATGGGAATAAAAAAAAGAAAAAAGAGAAATAATTTCTTTTGCGTTTCAGATTTTTTTTTGGCGATGCTTTATTGCGGGGTTTAACATTTTTAATATTATCTTTTTTTTGTATGATCGGGGAAAAAAAAATTGCGTTGGGACGGCTAATTTTTCTAATATTTTCCTTTTTTTGGAACGTTTTGTAATTTTTATAAAGCTTTTGGTGGTTTATAAACATGTCATCTAATGCAATATCATTAATTTTTAAACCTCTTTAAAATCCTAGACATTTTCATGTCACCTAGATTTGAAATAGTTGCTCACTATGGTGTAAAAAAATTTGGACCTTTTTTAAAATTTCTTAGACCTGTTTTTAAACCATAATAGTGGATGCTCTTAGTTATTTACTCCGTTTTTTAAAGTAACAAATAAAAGTTACTCTTCAAACATTGAGAAACTTAAGCAAAGTATAGTTTCTGTTTGTTTTCTATTCAATATTTTTTTAATAGTTTAATGAATCAATTTTAAATACAATTATTATTGTTTGGAAATTTTCATTAAAATTAATATGGCCATTTTAGGAAAATTGAGGTATGTAATTTAAGTATTAATAATTTGGAACATGAACTTCAGTTGGAACTTTAAACGAAAAAAGAATGAGCAATTATAGTTTTAGATTATGCTTCTGGTTTATTAAATACATGATTGTTTTTACGTGCAAACTTGATTAAATTGTCACAATAACGACGAATGTATATTTCATTTTTCGTGTATAAAAAGGCTTACGTTGTAACTATGGCACAGTGCCACCAAAATCCACGGAACGGCCCTGCCCATTACAAGAGGCTTATGAAGGCTTATAAGGGCTTATAGGTAATCAAATTACTAAAATACCCTTAAAAATATAATACATTATCACGTAAAAGTTGGAAATGTATCTGAAATTAAATTTGATGTATATTATTATGCGATTTTATATTAATAAGCTACAGCTTCAACCAATTCGCCAAACAAAGTTATAAAATTATAAGCTCTTATAAGCCCTAGCCCCAGCCTCATCCCACAATTCCAGCTCCAGCTCGTTTCGCCAAACATACCCGAAATAATATTCAAAATTATAAACTCAAAAGTTGATTATTGGAGTTGTTCATAGAATTATGATTTACTTAACAATGTATCGTGAGAAAGAAAGATGATATAATGTGGAGTAATTATTGGAAAATATCTCCTCACTAAGATTTTATTTCTATTTTTTAGTGTTATTTTCTAATAATGAAATAGCAAATTGGCCATGTGATGGCTCATTAAGTTTTGATTCCAAGTATTCTAGCTGATATTACAAAACTTGGTGCAAAGATAATGTCCATATTCTTTTTTCAATAACAAATGGTGATAAAATATGTTTTACGTAAAAAGGAAAAAAAAGAATTAGAATCCGTTTTTGAATGCTCGATCGTTTGCTAAAAGTAAGGTTTGGCCAATTAAGGGATAACATATAAATGGGCTTGTTTTGAATTAAGGGATTTATGCAAATGCAAAGATGCGATATACCGGAATAAATATATGCTCAAACATGTAAAATGAGTGATATATGTTCGTGTTGGTAAATGATAAAAACTAGCTATCTTACTCAATTCAAACTCTTGAATTTCGGATTCAGATTTAAAACGTGTGAATCAGATTCAAACCAGAAACTCTTAATAAACGAACACCACTCAAAGATGGAGGGACTACACAACCTCTAAAAACGAACGTTGGGTGCGAATTAATACTTGCTTTGATCACACATCCATGTTCAAATCTCTATCATAAATTCAGGCGAACATGTGTTTGACAAGCTTATTAAGTGTTAACCCTGGGCTTAGTCGTTCTTGGATTAATTGGATACCCACGGAGAAAACTAATTTAATTAAAGGGTAATCGTTTTATGATTACTCGTCTCGTAACGTTGAGTCGGAAATCCACCTAACCTAAAAGAAAAAAAAAATGTGTTAACCCTAGTTTTCTTGGAGGCATTGAATTTAGTATTCTAGTTAAGATAAGGGGCTTTAAATGAAAAAGTAAGCCAAAAGAAGAATGTCTTGGATTCTTTAAACTTAACCATAGTTAATTAAAATAGTCAACTCAGGTTTCATTTCGGCGCAGATTACGGCATACATTAACCCATCAAATGCACGTGTTTGCCACGTGGGTTACTTCACTCTACTACATTCTCTTCACCAAACAACACATTTCAATAAAAAAAATACGCAATTTAAAAAAAATGCATAAATTAATACTTTTTATCTTTACTTCAATAAAAAAATAGTTTTATTTTTAATAATTAATTAATATTTTTTTATTTTTGTAAATATCAATTTGAAATAAGGGTAATATTTTATATTAGATAGCTAAGTTATGTTGATCGTTGACTTATTTGGCTCAAATCTAATTGTGGGTTTGTGTCCATTATGTTTTAGGGTTTGCATTGCTTAATTATTAAGCTATGTATTTAGTATAAATACATAGTCAATCTTCATTATGTAATCACTAAAACACAATCAATAATATATTATCATTGTTATTTTACATGGTATCAGGCTAAACGATCCTTAAAACCACAAAATAGTTGTCATCCGGTCATCGGCAAGTCGCCGATGATCCGGAGGGATCCAAACATACCTTTTTCTTTTATCTTGTTAGATGTCAATTAGTTGTCAATTAAGTTGTCAACATAAAAAAAATCTAATACTCCGTATACAAATAGACCTATGTGTACGTTAGGGGTGATCAAGTGATAAAAGCTCGTAGTAACTATAAAAATGTCTTAAGTTCAATTCATGCTATGGTTAAATTTATATTTATTCTATAATATCTATAATGTAAAACCTCTCAAATTTTAAAAGTGAAAAATTAAGTATATATAGAAACTATAATAAATGTTTAATCAATATGTTGAAACCGGGTCTCTAATCGATCCGGTCGAGTCACTGGATCACCGGTTCAACCGCTTCGATCACCGAGTCAACCTGGTCTTCCACCGGGTCAAACCGGTTTCAAAAATATAAAACCCGGTTTAATATGACCCGTTTTTCGACCAGAAACAGTTCAACTAGTTGAACCGGCCGGGTCGAACCGAGTTTCAAAACATTATGTTTAATCCTTAAATCCTCAAACTATTATTATTTTTCGTTATAACCCATAAACTTTTTTTTATCACTATAACTATCTGCCGCTATAAACTCTCGTTGCTATGCACGGGTACTCATCTAGTAACTCTAAACGTTGCGCCAATATTTTTGAAGAATAGAGTTGACTTTATCGAACTAAGTATGTATAATGGTGTATTCAAATCACGTAGGTTAATCGGCCAATAGTTTAAAAACCATAGTAACTCAAAAGAAACCTGAAGTATGTATATTGCGATATTTATTCAAAATAAGTACAGTATATATCAATTCTCATTTTTTGTACGATTCGGGAAAAAAAAATTGCGTTGGGACGGGTTAATTTTTTCTCGAATATTTTCTTTTTTTGGGACGGTTCTGTACTTTTTTTATTGGGCCATGAATGTAAAAAAAGTTGTGAACAATAAAAACTTGACGTGTTTTTTTTGTTAATTTTTTTACGGGATTTTTTGTGTAAGAAAATCGTAAATAGTTAAAAGGTGAGGGTCCGTTTTGTATTTTTTTTTGGCTAATTTTTTCCCGGATATTTCCTTTTTTTGTACGATTCGGGAAATTTTTTATTGCGTTGGGAGGGGTTAATTTTTTCCCGAATATTTTCTTTTTTTGGGACAGTTCGATATCTTTTTATTTGGGCCGATGAATGTAAAAAAGTTGTGAACAATAAAAACTTGACGTGTTTTTTTTGTTAATTTTTTTACGGGATTTTTTTGTGTAAGAAAATCGTAAATAGTTAAAAGTTGAGGGACCGTTTTGTATTTTTTTTTACTTTGGGCCAGATTTCAGGCTAATTTTGGGCTAGTTTTTTTTTTTTTTACTTTGGGCCACATTTTATGCGAATTTTAGGCTAGTGCCTCATGTTTAAAGTGTTGTTTTTTTTTGCTATATGGGTTTTTTTTTAATATAATGGGTTGTACGTTTGTGACCATATCGATTATTTTAAAGTTATTAGGTATCGAAGATGTTTCCGCGGGTATTTTTTTTATCTGAATAAATCAGAACTTTTGTAAAAAAAAATTTCCATTCCTACATTGTGCATACAAATTTAAAAAAAAAACGGGCTGACCCAAAAATTGCAGCCCGTTACTGTAGCAACTAACCCAGTCAACAAATGTGTATATTTATAATTATTGGAAAATATCTCCTCACTAAGATTTTATTTCTATTTTTTAATGTTATTTTCTAATAATGAAATAGCAAATTGGCCATGTGATGGCTCATTAAGTTTTGATTCCAAGTATTCTAGCTGATATTACAAAACTTGGTGCAAAGATAATGTCCATATTCTTTTTTCAATAACAAATGGTGATAAAAAATTTTTACGTAAAAGGAAAAAAAAGAATTAGAATCCATTTTTGGAAAGCTCGAACGTTTTGCTAAAAGAAAGGTTTGGCCAATTAAGGATAACAAAAAAATGGGCTTTGTTTTGAATTAAGGATTAATGCAAAGCAAAGATGCGAAAACCGAATAAAATAAGCTCAACATGTAAAATGATGCTATATGTCGTGTTGGGTAAATGATAAAAACTAGCAATCTTACTCGAATTCAAACTCTTGAATTTCGATTCAGAATTAAAACGTGTGAATCAGATTCAAACCATAAACCATAATAAACGAACCCCACTCTAAGATGGAGGGACTACACAACCTCTAAAAACGAACGTAGGTGCGAATTATACTTGTGCTTGATCACGGACATCCATGTTCAAATCTCGTATCAAAAATTCATGCTGAACATGTGTTTGACAAGCATATTAATTGTTAAACCCTGGGCTAAGACGATCTTGTGATTAATTGAAACCCACGAGAAACAAATTTTAATTAAAGGGTAATCGTTTTATGATTACTCGTCTCGTAACGTTGAGTCGGAAATCCACCTAACCTAAAAGAAAAAAAAAATGTGTTAACCCTAGTTTTCTTGGAGGCATTTGTTGTTTATTTTATTATTTATAATTATGAAAATGATTATTAATTATTTTGTTTGTTTTGGGTATTTTATATTATTTTAGGAATTTAGTTATATTTTATATTTTTCTTTTTATTGTATATTGGTGGGTGAATTTTTTTAGTATCTAGTTAAATTAGGGGCTTTATAATTAAAAAGTAAGCAAAAGAAGATGTCTTGGATCTTTAAACTAACCATAGTTAATTAAAATAGACAACCAGGTTTCATTTCGGCGCAGATTACGGCTTACATTAACCCATCAAATGCACGTGTTTGCCACGTGGGTTACTTCACTCTACTACATTCTCTTCACCAAACAACACATTTCAATAAAAAAAATACGCAATTTAAAAAAAATGCATAAATTAATACTTTTTAACACACAACTATATATGCTAGAAATACATACGCGATCAAAGAGACTACATGATTCTCGGTTAAGTCTCATATTCATTATGTTACTAGACATCAACAACATCTGGTTCTCTGATAGCTTCACATATCATCTCTATCTTATTCACTGGTTATCATATATCCACACATTGTACAAACGGGGATAAATGCGTGATCTTCTACTTACTTCAGAGGGACGATCTATGCTAATAAGACTATTGTATTTCGTTTTATGCACACACTATTACTGTCCATCAGTCACACGCTGTTTTTTAGAGACCTAATGTGACTAAAGTGGCACAAGTGGGAGTGTATTCTATCATGCACAGTCAACCATTGATTCTCAGTCATGACTTTATTATTCTATGCTCATAGACGATATAACGTCTTTCTCTCTAACTTTCTAAGACTATGTCACTATCTGTTCACTGTATACAATAACATTAGATCAATACTTCATTATATAAATCACAACTGCACAAACACATTATCAATAAGATCTATTGATCAACGATGTGTTCTCACACTGAGTTACTGCGAGAAGTGACTTCTAGCGTGAGACACACAAATCAGAAGCCTTGAAGGATCTCAGCCACTCAACAACATGCAGTCTTGAACAAACCGTGTGTCATCGCGCATAACACAGGTCGGCCTGCGACGTATCCGTACACAGGTGAACTCCAAACATCATGCGTCTTCACATTCCCTTTATGCTGTGTGTAAGTATTGGAGACTAGACCTTCACAGAGTCATATAGTGAAGTCCGATTTGAACGGTTGATTTCCACACAGTAAAACAGCAACTCTATACTAAATTTACTGCCCGGCTAGACACCAATAGCCCTAGTTGTACCGTGATACCACGAGGAGTGAATATCGAAGGATGAGCCATATAACACGAGTACATACGAGGATCATGATTACATAAGCACAACATATTACAAGACTTCAAGTCTTCTATACTTACAAAATATATGTATCTCGAGGATTTCTTACACACAAGTACGTACACTCTATGTACATAAATTGTTAACAATTCTTTTATATAGGTCACTAGAATGTCAACATTCTATTTACACTTACTTGTAAAAAAACACACGTCTTTCAGAAACTTTATAAGAGAACATTCTAAGTAACAAACACTTTATTATAATATTGATCGGTAAGGTGAGGGTGTTAATCAATTGAACGTCATTACATGGGGATTTAGTGGAGATTAGTATTTATGAGAGTAGTCTAGAGGAATGGATCTGAGATATCCCAGGGACTCTATTACGCACATGAGATCAGAATACTGGCTAGATTACTCATGTTTTAGTAAGTCTAGGATCTTTGCGATCGCAGTGTATGTATACATATAGAGATATAGTTTACTTGATTCTGCTGTAAAGATCAAACACGTTTGCTGTTTCTTTCATATGAGTATAATTTATTCTCACTACAAGTGGTCTATATATGTTTCACAACAACGAGTGGTGTAGTATAGGACTTAGGTTTAGTTTACTTTATTTATACTCATGTCTGTATACAGGGAGGAATTCTTTGTACAGGTCATGATGTTTATTGGTCTGACACGGCTTAAGCTGACAGGTCTTAATCAGGGCAATGTCTTTGGTGGTTGATAGGCTGGACAAGGGTTGGACGACTGGACGAATCTCGATGTGATAGATGTATCTTATAGTCAAACTATTTAGGAAATATGTACTCTCTGTGCGCACTGTTATAATATTTATATTTTTTTTGTGAGGTATAGTGAGTTTCGAACACTTAGGCGAGTGTTATCTTGAATTGTGTCTTCTTAATCTAAACGACATTTATTATCTATACATGAGATGGCGTGTAGTGTGTGTACAGACGTACAATAGGCATCAGCCAGTGTGATATAAAGTTGAGTGACACTTCTGCATACTTTTAGGACACAAGAGTTTGTTATGGTGTAGTATACAGTGTAATAGTAGTGTGTATATTCTTATTGATCTATGGTCAGTTGGTTGTGTATTGCGAATCATTTAAGTCTGGAGGAGCATTACACACTCAGTATTGGACACATACTTGATTATAAATGTGAGTTAGGGCACAATGGTGTTTGTAACACAGTACATCTAGTAGGTGGAGTAGGGGTGACACACAAGTGGTACGCATCTTTTACAGGGGGTTACGATGACAACACACAGATACACTAGTGTTTTTCTGAGGCAGCACTATTGTAGTTTGAATGTTGAGGTTCTATGAGATACTTATTAGGCGGAGTTAGGTGGAGGAGCTATACGTATAGGTTTCTCTCTATTCTAGTAGATATATCATATGAGACATGATGAGTTCTGGTAAGAAAACATTACAAAACATTGTCTGATTCAATGTGTCAATACAGAGGAGTTTGAGCAGGATGTCTTAGTTAGGTTGTAGTTGGATACACTGTTAGTTGGTGTGAACGAGAGATGTGGTGTGATTGGAGTATGAAGTGAGCAGGTGAGTATTACTAGGTAGACTTAGTCAAGGGCGGGTGAGAGTGTATATCACTTCTTTTCATATGGCAGTAAGAGCATGGTGGTTGGTGGGGTGCGAGGGAGCGACTATAATCAGGTCTAATATGTATCTAAGGAGCTGTGTGACGTCATAACTTAGGGGTGATACTTACTCTTTAGTGGACAGATTGAGAGAGATTAGAGGTGTAGATTCGTTGTGAGCAATAAGACAGAAGGTGGGGACAGGCGGGAGTCTTATGATAGTCGATGTGGGACTGTCGTATGTGATGTGGCACGTGGTGTCTGGAGTGTGGGTGAAACTTTATGTATCTAGCATTTAGTAGAGTGTGGGATCAAACATGGTGTACTGGTGATTAGAGGCGTGGTAGTAGATCGGGAGGTGGAAGTGGATTACACATAAGTGGTGGATGTAGAGTGGCGGGGTGACGGTGATTTTGATATAACAGTGACAGGTAAACAATGTGAGAGTGAGGACACTGGTTTTAGGTATGTATGTATGTGGATATTGGAGTATCTTACAAGCAAGTTATTGTATCATGTGGTCAGATAGACACTTGTTGGTGGGAGGAAGTACTATCTGTGAGTATATGGGGAGTGACAAGAAGAGGACGATACATTATTTAATATCTGAGTAGTGGAGGGTGTGGATGGAAGGGGTATATCTGTGTTATTGGAATGGGTTTAGCGACTGTAGGGGTGGAGGGTTTTGAATCTGTGTTTTACATAAATTTGACACAGGGAACATACAGACACTACGTGACATAAATGTCTATGTAGAGTTGACACGGCGTGAGTGATTGTTGGTATTACGTCTATGGCTCTTTTGTGGTTGTTTACACAAGGTGGTAATTATAGTAGGTGAGGGTATTAGTGGTGGGGAGCGATATTTTCTGATGTATTCACATGTATATTTTAGTTGATGTGGTGGAGGTAGACGATGGACTTTCAGGCACATATCTGTTTATGGATATATGTCGACTCATTTGTCTCTAGTTGTGGGAGTTTAGCTCTTATATATTTGTATGATTTATGGGGGGGTGTATTTTTATTATTGTTGTGGTAGTTTAGTATGTGCAGGGGTGATACTGAGCTTGTGACATTGAGTGAGGCATACAGAGGAGTGGGTAGGCGAGGCTCTGAGTGGATCTTTGATTTGTATGGAGGCGTACGATTACTGGGGAGGGTGTGAAGTATTTATGGGGAACAGGTGTTGGTATGGACAAAGAGTCACTGTACAGACGTTCTGTCTTGGGTAGTCAAGGCCACAATTAGATACACACTTCTTTTTGTCGTTGGTCTGGAAGGTATGTTGATTAGTATCAGTAACTCTGGTGAGCACATACGTGTAGCAACATCGCAGGAGACACATAACTGATTGAGATCATGCATTCTTGAGGATAGAGGACATGTTTATGAGTAGATAATTGGAGGATTGTGTTTACTTTTGACAGAGCTAGGATAGCTCTGGATATTATTGTAGGTAGGCTAGGGGTCTGTGCAAATGTAGTAATTTGGAGCATGACAACTAGAGGTGATGGCGGGTTGTGGTAGTTCTAGGGGACAATATGGCAGGTGTTTGTGTGAGAGATCTAGAATGAGATAGGAGGGTTAGAGAGATGGGATGAAGAGGTTTATGTCGTTGCATTATTTGAATAGAGGATGCGCAGAGTGTGTGTCTCACAAAGATGGATCTTATGAAGAACTTGAGTCTTGAGTTGTTTTTTAATAGGGGTGTGATTAGTAGAATTGTTTATGTTTTTTTAATTTTGTGTAATATATATGATGGTATGATATGATTAATTTTGAGGGTGGCTATTTGTGAAGTAGTGTTAAAAGTAAAGGAGGAAAGGAGTGTATTTTGGTTGTGTATGAAATGTTGTGTGGAAATAGATGGGTTTTTTATATTGGTGTCTTGGTATGTGTTATTGTATTTAGTATGGGATTTGTGGATGTAGTTTTGACATTTTTTATTTTTAGTGTAAGATATAAATCATGTTTGTATGTGATGTATATGTAGTAAGTTTTTGTAATTGGTGGTGCTTTGGTTTTGGTATAATGATGGTTGATGTGTTAAAGAAGAAGGAGTATTGTTGGAGTTATGATATATTTATGTGGTGGGTAGTTGGTGTATGTTGTTGTATTGTTGTGGTGTTATATTATATGTAGTTATGTTTATTTGATTGTAGTAGATTTTGTTTGATTGGAGTTTGGAAAAATTATTTAAAATGTTAATGTATGTTTGTGTTTTGTTAGTAATTGATGAATCATAATGCGTTATGACACCATACTTTTTTTGTCGTATGAGTCATATTATTCAAGTTTAGATATAAAAAAATTTTCATTTACAAGTGTATTGAGTCTCATTGTTAGTATTGCTTATGGCCACCAAAAATCACAGAACCATAAGTATTTGTTTTGAACTATAATCACTTAATGATTGAAAACACGATGAACTAAAATTCACGAAAGGTGATAATGCTTAACAATAATTTGTCGATAACTGGTGATATTCAGATACACCGTTAATTCCGCCCCTTGTTAGGGTAGATGATGTGTTTGAGGGTTTTTCCTCGTCGTATCAACTTCAAATTATTTAAAAAATATTTTTTTTTTCTTTTTTCATTAATTTTTCCTCAATCAATGCAAACCAATTATCTCACATTTTAATTTTTTTCTATTTTTTATTATTTAAAAATATCTTCATGCACACACAACCAGCACAACATCCAGTAACATAAACTTCTTTTCCTTAAAATCAAAACCGTCTCTCTATTTTGTTCTCGCAAAAAAATGATAATTCTTTCATTCTATGAACTAACTCCTTGTACACAAGTTAAAGTTACCTCCCTCACATAACACCCTAATTAAGCTAGGTTTCAAACTTAATATAGTAAACGTAATTTTATAATGTTAAAAAAAACGTAATCTTATAAAATAATCTTTATAAAATTAATCTATGACATTACTAAAAATGGATAATAAAATAATAATGCCTTGGAATTTGTATACTAATATGGTACAAGGGGGGTTGCTTGCTTCGCAGATGATTAGACGAGCCACGTGGTCTTTGCGTAGTCCTAGGATTTAAGTGGGGCCCACTTGACTGCACAAATATTCATTGCCACATGGTCTCCACATTGCAGCAGTTTTTCTGGTCTTTCCATCTGGAGGCGCCGTCGTCTTTTTCTAACTTCGGTTTTAATCATATGTCTAAGAGCACAGGGAGTCGTGGTGCCAAACTCTAAAAATGGTGTCACGTCAGCAAAATGGAGTTTGGCATCAGAAATGTCATGGCATCAGAATTCAGTGGGAGTGGTTTGGCACCAGAATTCTGATGCCATAGCATTTTTTTATTATTATTTTTAAATAAAAATTTTAAATAAACTTAAATTAAATTTTATTCAATTAAAACATAACATAAAATTTAAACATTACATAAAAACGAGAGAATCGGGTCGGACTGAGATCATTTTTTTAAAGTTTTTTATAACTTTAAATTCTACCCATACCATGTTTAAAGTTTTAAAACAATAGGCTATAAAATAATAGACTAGTAATGACAACTTTTATAACAATAGGGTATAAAATAAAATATAATTAAAAAAAATTTATTACCCTTCTTCCTCTTGCTTCTTCCTGCTCCTCCTGGTTTTTTGATTCTGCAAACAAAAAAAAACTTTTTCATCAAAATACAAATCACAAACACAAACACAAAGAAACAGCAAAAAAAAAACTAAAAAAACTAAAAATCAATGGCGTGGGCTGTTAGTGATGGCGCGAGAGAGAATGGCGCCAGGTCCGGAATCGTGCGCCATTTGATTTTCTGGCGCCGTTCTTTGGCGCAGGCGAAAAACGCCACCGTTCCCTCCCCTCTAAGATTGTTGATCTAGAAACCATAGTCATCAAGATCACAATCTTAAAATCGTGCGGACTTACGATCCTAGATAAGAGAATATTGCAGCATCAAGGTAAAATTGGGAATAACGTAGTATCAGAGTAAGATCATAGGATCATTATCAATGTGATCGCACTATAAAACTAACATTTGGTTATTGAACAAACATTTTGTTAAAATTAAACAAAAATTTCAAACTTTGATCCAAGTTAATCATATCTACGACCCTTAATAACCATTATAATTTTGAAAAGGAAAAGAAGCATATTATAATCTCGAAGAGGGTAGTAATGCCATATTTCTTTTGTACCTAAATTGTTTATATAACAATTTTTTTTATTGTGGTATTTTTATTACCATGTTGTTTGAACTATGAAATTTTCATTTGTCGTCCAACTAAATTTGTCGTCCAACTAAATTTGTCATTGATATTCAATATTTTGTCCAAGTATATAATACTA
The DNA here is from genome assembly GCA_026074375.1 of Tanacetum coccineum. NCBI lineage: Eukaryota > Viridiplantae > Streptophyta > Magnoliopsida > Asterales > Asteraceae > Tanacetum > Tanacetum coccineum. The sequence goes on along the minus strand of BQNB010017659.1, from coordinate 2,688 downwards.
TTAGAATAATTGACATTTTAGTAAGATCTTAGGGTCAAAACTCGATCTTCTCAGTATTGCGGAGACAGAATCATAAGTAAGATCTTAATTTGGGTAAATGGTTTTTTCGGTAAAATATATTATATCAAAAAAAGTTGAAGTATAAAGGATGTATGTGAGGTCTTACATCACAGCCCGTTACCAGACAGAACAAAAACGCACCATTTGTGCTAAAACCAAAAAACATAAGATTGACATGTCAATCTCATGAACCAACTACCTATATGCAAATGCGACACAACCTATGAAACAAAAATAAATTGACTCACCCCCCCCCCCCCCCCCCCCCCCCCCCCCTTTGAAACAAAAATAAATTGACTCACAAAAAATGCCAATAACCATATGACAATCATCAACTCTTTTTGTTATAGGCTTTCTCATGCTCCACTTCCTTGATATCCAGCCTATCAAAGTAGTGAACCTTTGTTTCAGGAGAGAAGGCTACGTTCCTTTTAGGGAAGTTCGCTTTCTACCCGACCAAATACAGTTTTCTTAGGAGTCTTCTTGGGAGGAGCCTCCACCTTCTTCCGCGCATCATCAACCACTTCATCCATGGGTTCTATAGACAGATCCTTCTCGACAAACATCTCTTCAAGTTCTTCGCTATCGCTGTCAAGAATAGAGCTAGCTAATTCACCAGTAAATGTTTGTTTGTCAATATTAGATTAAAAAACATTGTCTTCTTTAGATAAGGCATCAAAAGAATTCTTCAATGAGAAAAGGTTGAGCTCTTGTTCTTTCTTTCCAATGCGATCAGGTAACGGATCAGAAGTAACCTTATTGGTATTCAGCTGAAAGGTTGAGGCCTCATCGTTCCCATTAACGGGTCTACTAATAGGACAATAGATAAAACTAGGCTTTGGTTTAGTTAACCGCACCCCCTCAATATGTTTAGGCTTAGACAATTGTTTATCTTTTTTTACGTGTAATATCCACGCACCTGTAATCATAAGCCTTAGTAGACTCAGCTTTCCTCACGGCCTTAGGGAAAACTAATCATTATAATCAAATATTTTACACGAACCATACCAAGGTGGTTGCCACTCATATTCCACATTAATTTTTTCCATAGTGTGTCACGTCCTGTTAGGAAAAGGAATAGCCACAATAAGAGAATCAAGGAGCACGTTTTCAGCCGATACCTCAATAAGTGCGCTTGCATACGTGTTACGACCCCAAGACTTTACACACATATTACTTGTATATGCGTCTAGCATTATGGGACGTCCCAGCTTCGTAGAAATAAGGCTGAGACCGTTTCAGAATAAGCAACAATAGGTACACTATACATTTGTACCCAAACAGGAGCTGTTTTGATTTCATCCTTTTTGAGCCTTGCATTAGGCGTCCAACTGTTTAGAATAATAGGGATCAAACGAATAAGCCATGGACCAATTTCTAGAACTTGTTCCATACCTTTCCTAGACGAGAATTGAAAGAAGAAAAAAATGCTATGAAGCATAACCCGTTAATACCGTACTTAGCCCAAGTGTTCTTAACGTAATTCTCGACAATAGAAAAAGCGAGCCTCTTGCCAATAAAATATCCATTGAGCGCGTTTGCAAAACGCTTGCTGATTTCATTAACCGAATCCAAAGGAATGGCAAGATCAGCGCCTTGAACAACTTCATTATTGTGTAAGAACGAATGGTTACCTTAGGAGTGATGATTTTGTCAATAAGGATTGGTGCATACGAAGATGATGATATACCCTCATTACCAGAATTACCATCAACGTTAGCAACGATCCAGAATCCATACCTCTCAAACCTACGCACCAGATATAATGAATCAGAAACAAGAACAACGATTAGCGAATGAAAAATAAAAACCCTAAAAAATTAGGGTTTAAACACTATCCACTCAACACTAACCACCCTCCAATTTGAACGAAATCATGCAGAATAAAGATAATTAAAGCACCGACAAACATCAAAACACAAGAACGACAAACCCTAAAAAACACGAAACGAAACCCTAAATAATCAACAACCCAATAAAAAAACGTTAATGGAAAATAACTGAAGGTTAATCAACACTAACATACTACTATTTGTTTATAGGGTTATAACGAAGAATAGTTTACTTGCATAAAGTGGGTTAGTTTTTAGGCATTATAACAAGCATATTCAATTATAATAAGAATATTCATTATATTCTTTAGTATTCCCATTATCTTTACCATTACCATTACCTAAAATGAACCAAGCACCCCCTAAGTGTATGAAGGGTTAATTTATCATTGAGATACTAATAGTTGATCCAACATATTTTAATGAATAAGCTCAAAAAAATTATCTACCAACAATCGACCAAAGAAAATGACTTGCAACAAATGAACAAAATGATCTTAGTTGATAAGATCAAGTGAAACCTCTTGGTATTGCCACCTCTTGGTATTGCCATTAATCTTAAGTACATGCAATAAGCTTTTGGATTAGTAGTACGTGAGTTGCTTATTAATTTAAAAATTGTGGGTCTAAGAATCGCTAGAAGCATCTTATGAGATACACTATGAGTTAAGTGATATAATATGTGAAAAAAATATTGTTAAAAAAACCAATAACCAAAAAATAGTTACTACCCTGCATTTTTGTCTCATTGCCAAATTATCCGTTATAATATTCAAGTTCAAGGTAAAACACCTTG